>JXTB01000004.1:404023-465185 GCA_002914805.1 Parasponia andersonii
AGTTACTTCCAGCTTTTACTTACATTCAGCATTCCTTCTAGAAATAAAAAAAAATAAAATAGATATTGACTATCTTGAATTGTAATCATCGGAAACACTACGAACAAAAATAAAATAAAGAAAAACACTTAAACTAAACAAAATTGATCATTTAAAATAGCTATCTCAAAACTCAAAAACATACCAAATAACTCTATTTTTATAGAGTTATCAGATATTAAATTTAAAAATTAATTTCAGATTCAAACTTCTGAGAAATTGTTGGAGGGAAAAAAAAATTTTGAACTAGGACAAACTTTTGCAAGTATCCGCGTGGTTGACGTTTGACTTTGAGGGCTTGACTTCCTCTTCTCATTTATTCATTGACCATCTGAATGACTGAAACTCTGAATCACTTTGAACATGAATTTTATTCAAATTAAATCCAAAAAAAAAAAAGAAATTAGCTGTCAGTGCCCTTTAAAAAAAAACAAAAACAAAAACAAAAGAATGCATTGCCTTTTGGTAAATTTGCTAAATCTGTACTTTTTTAAAGGGCTAAATTAGAGATTAGACAATTACGTGAAGACAATGCAAATACATATAAACCAAACATAAATTAATAAATAAATAAAAGAAACGTACGTCACACATTATTTCCTAGCCAGTGGTTGGGATCTTCACAAAAACATTGTGAATTAGGTGTTCATTAAGTTGTTATATACGCCATATTGAAATCTTATAATTTAATGCAAGTTTAATATTGCTTTTGCCTTTTTGTTATTCGTTTACTGAAATAAAAATAATGTTAGAGATTATCTTTGGAAATTTAGAATAATCGTCTTCATTTTCACTACTTGTATTTTTTTTACGTAAAAAATAATTGTCATTTTCTATCTTAGAAACAACATCTCTTGTACCAATCAATATGGGAAAAGTTGCATTCTGATCAAAATTAACGGACTTAATTAGTGTATACACCAACATTTGATGTCCAGATCCCAAATTTGAATAACTTTTACACTTTTAAAATTTGCAAATAAAAGTTTTCGATAAATATTCTGATGTTTATTGGGCAATTTCTCTAGGATATAGGTTATTATTTTATACCAAATTTTTAATATCAATATATGTAGTAAGTGAGTCGTCACCGTTCAATTAGTAAATGATACTCAATTCATTTAATAAGTTTCAATGATAACTCATTTATTACATGTGTTAATATAAAACTTTGAATTAACTGTAATAATAATAATAAAAAGAAACTCATGAAGTTTAGCTATTTTATAATTTAAACATAGTTTTGGATTACGTAGAAAAAATACTTTCACATTTGAAATTCAAAAAGTTTGTTTTCTCTATTTATATGTTAATAAATTTATTTCTTAAAAAAATTGTAAATCTTGACTGAAATTATGTTATTTTTGTTTCTAAAGAGTTAAAAAAATTAGAAAAAACATTATTTAGGCTAACATAAATTAAGTAAAATACATACAGGTGTACTAAATTTTTGAATTTCAAAATGTGAAAATATCTTTTTTGTAGAAACCAAAAACATTAGGTTCAAATTGCAGAAATACCAAACTTTAAAGTTTTTATTTTTTTCTAATTACTCTGAAATTTTTAGTAAACTAGCTGAATACCTCCTACCTAGCATTAACCCCTCCTTCAATACTTCACGTAACCGAAAGAAAAAAGGTCTGAAATTCCAATTATCTAAAACAATTGGATGAATTCAACGGTGAGATTCAAGTGAAATCACTAGCTAGAAACCATGTGGCCTTTTTGTCCAACACCGAACCCAGAAATCTGTATTGTGTGTGGTATCTACCTGACCTCTTGATATATATCCCAGACAAGTCACAAAATTATAATAAAAAACTCTAACTTTTCTCTCTATCTACGTCATTTCTTAAAAAAAAAAAATTATTACCGCCTTACTTGCTTTACTCGAAGGCGAGAGAGACTCTTCTATTCTTTTTCTCCGATCTTTTTTTTTTTAACCATTTTTTTTCCTTTTTTCTCTGGTTTTTTTTTCAGTTTTAATAAGTTCAAATTTAGATCTGTTTTGTAATATTATTTTTTTTGTTTGAATTTTAGTCTGATCTAAATCTTAAATATGAAATTTTTTTTTCAGATTTAGATCTGTTTAGTAGTCAGTTTTTATTTTATTTTTTTTGTATATGAATTTTAGTATGATCCATATCTTAAATATGAGATTATTTCTCAGATCTAGATCTATTTAGTAGTCGGTTTTTATTTTGTTTTCTTTTTTATGAATATAGATCTTAATTGGTATTAGTCTCATATAGTTTATCTAACTAAAACTACAGCCAAAGCAAGTGTTGAAGGCAATAGATTGTTAATGGTTTTTGTTATCTCTTTCTTTTGAAGAATTAGGATAACTCATCCACACATTTGTTCTTAATTATATTTATGATCTATTTTTCATCTCATTTTTTTTAGGAGTTTGAAATTGTAATTTTTATACTTACATTATAATTTAAAACTTTTTATTTCAATTAATGATATTACTTGAGGAGCTCTTATATATATATATAAGGGCACTAGTTCAGTTATTTTTTTTATCTATACATAGTATTATTTTGACTAATGAGAATTTTTCTAACATATTTTTTTATATTAAAAAATAAAAAAAAATATTAATGATGTACGTCTTTTTATGTATTTTATTGTAGCCGTTGGATCACTATTAGATGATGATCCAATAATTAAAAAAAAATAGCTACGTATAGATAAAAAAAAATATCTAATGGATATACGACATATATATATATATAAATAATTGACCTCTTTATACGTTGATATATGATTCAATTTCCTCGCCCCTTATATTAAAATAAATATTAATTATCAAAATTTAAATGATATTGCTAATGTATTTGAAGGATTAGTTAGTGCACTTCTTTGGCTAGGGAAAATGGATGGGATTAGGAATATTTTGGGCCCAAACGATATTTTTATTTATGACTGGTTATAATAAAATAATTAGTCTTGAAAGAGTTATTCCGAAGAGTAGTCATAAAAATGTTATTTGGATATGTCGTTTGGATCAAGAACACACTTAGAAGTCGCATACCAATTATCTGCTACTACTATTAGTGGACCAATACAGATTGGCCTAAGTAATGAAGCCTTTGAAGTTTGCATACCTCAACATATTTTGTTGGCCCCAAAGAAGACTAGTTAGTAAGTAGACTCCGGGTTTACATTAAAATGAGTAGCCAGCTAGGGACCCATAGGGTAAGGATTCGAATCTATTGGTAGGTTGGGTTAATTCATGTATCTTGATGTGTTAGTTCTCTCACACGTACAAGCAAAAAATCCTATGACACCGAAGTTTATACAAATATGATAGAATCTTATTCGAATCCGATGTAAATATGATAATCTACAAGTAGTTTAAATTAATTTTTTTTTTCCTCTTCAACCATAATCTCCTTTCAACATATAATCGTTTGGTTTAACTATGATCGGAGTCTATGGCGTATTTAACCTTTTTTTTACTCCCTTCTTTGAAACTTGATGAGCAGCTCTCTAAAATGGAAAATGACACAAAAATCTCTTGATTTTTGTCCTTTCTTTTTCGTTGCAAAAGCTAATTTTGAATTCTGCCTAATAATGCCATAATATTTGAGATCTTACTAATTTGTAGTTCGAAATAATCAATTAATTGATTTTTAATAGTAGAAAGATGGTATTATTCTCATTAAATTCTTCTTGTTTTTCTTATTCTTCTTTCGAATTCTGATATGAATCCAAAGTCAGAGAAGACATTTTTCCTTTTTTTTTTTTCCTTGTATTTGGCATTAGCACGTTTCTTTTTATTTTCAAATGGAAGGTTAAAAGAAAATAATTATAAATCATTTCTAGTAGTATAACTTTTCAAACGTTTTCAATAAGTTAGTAAAGGTATTTGTGTCTTTTAACTTGGTTAAGTATAAATTTGTATAGATTTTAAATATCATAATATTATTTTTCGTATTCTAAAATTAGGTTAATTTTTGTAGAAAGGTTATACTAAGGAAAGTTCTATTCTTTATAGAAGGTAGGGAGGCTATTCCCATTAAATTGGAGTACTAGATCTGTACTCCTTTAGAGATATGGTTGGATTAAGTCTATATTCGTTAAACAGGAAATAAATTATTTGCAATACAAAGTCAAGCATCTAAACCTAATTTTTAAATAATGACATTGACAGAAAAAAAAACAATTAAAAGAAGAAGAAGAAGAAAAGATCTAATAACTATACCAAATATTAATGACTCATCACAAAAATAAAAAATGGAAAAAAAAAATCATTGAAAGGGAACATCGCAGTTCCTAAAAGTCAAGGAGAAAACACAGACTAATTTGTTAAAATGGACTACCATGATAGGGACCTCACAACATCAAATGATGCATGTCACAAGGAAACTTTGTTTACTCTTTATTTTGGCAAAATGGTTCTATCAACGAAGAAACTTCCCAATTTGTGGTACAATAATACTTTTCCTTTTTCGGTTCTTTCATTTTAATCTATTTCAAATTATATATATAAGTTGTTAATCTAGTAATTTTTTTTTCACCTAATGTATAAATATCTAATCATTGAATCATCATTTAACGGTGATCCAACAATTATAATGATATGTATAAAAAGATATATATAATTGATAAATTTAAATTAACCAAAATAATATATATATATATATATAAAATCAAATAACTACTATGTATTATTTTGGAAATCATTTAATTTGTCAATTGTACATGTAATCATCAATGAAGGCAAAGCTGGGAAGAAAGTTGGAACTCGGAAGCTGCTTTCCTTGTAATTTAGTAGCATATGATTATGATGTTTAAACAAATTTCTCATTATATCCTTTCATGACACGTCACGAAATGTCCCCCTGCCCCCTTATCTCTTTCACTTTGATTTGACTAAACTTGAGTGGATGTAAATAAATAACTTAGAATGGATATCGTAGTGCTTACAGAATCCAACTTAACTTAATATATGTATAATAATTTCTGATAATTGAGTTGTCCTTTATCAATTGATGAAATAATATACTTAAAAAGAAATTTAGACGGTATTAGGACCAATTTGGACTAAAATGATATTTTTAAGACATTAATCATACAAGATGAATTTTTTTAGTAATCATTTTAATTATGACCGGTGATAACTACAATGACTATTGCTAAAAAATCATATAAAAAAAAAATCATTGTACCCCCGATGTAGTCTTTGATCTCGTTCATTTCCCCAACTAAAACGTCATCACTTTAGTGTAATTCAGTATGCGGCATTGGACATGGTATTTGGTTATTGGGTCTCAGTTAGCTCAAGATAACAAGTATTGGGTTGGGAGTTTTTGAGGTCCTGTCTTGCTTAATGAAATTGACGGCTTTCACCAAAAACAAAAAAAAAAAAAAAACAAAAAAGTATTGGGTTGGGAGTTTTATATAGAAGTTTTATTGGGCTTCTTTCATGTGTCTCAAAGGCCCTTAGACGCCTGGCCCAAATCCAACCCAACTTATCTCGACCGAATTATTACAATGGAATGATGTATCGACTAAAGGACATAGTTAGGACTAATTCGAGACTTTTAGTCTCTTTTTAGGACTAGAATGATATAGTGGTTTTTTTAGGACTGAAAAATAGGACTAAATAGAGAGAGAAAAAATAGTTTCCAAACTTGCCCTTTAACCAAAAGTAAAGATAGTAGGTAGGGCATTAAATGTTCCTCTCCCTCTCTCTTTCCACAATTTGCTATCATTTTTTCCTTTACGTTAAATATTCATCTCTCTTTCTCCACGTTTCATTTTCTCTCTCTCTCATTTCTTCTTCTTTTTCTTTTTCTTCTTCAATTCTCTCTCTAAAGATCATAGCTTTCGTTTCTATCTCTAGAGGAATATGAAAGCTCTAAATTGTTAACCCGATTAATTTTCCTATTTCTATGTCTCATTGTCTTTCATTTCATTCTCTTTCTTTTAGTTCATGCTTTCTCTCTTTATCTCTCTCTTTCTTGTTTTGTTAACAACTATGTTTCTCAACAACTATTTGACTATTTTGTTAAAAAAAAACTCAGTTAGAAAATTGTAAGGATTATATTAGGGAGTTATTTAGATTTTGAAGGTAAGTAATGAAGTTTTATTTTTTATAGTTGATATTGAGTGAGTAATATTTGAATAAGAACTATAATACTGATCTGAGTATTATTGTGCTAAAAATTCTATATTTTAATATATTCATTATTTTCTTAATGTCTTGTAGATCTCATTGTGACGGCATAGGTCAAACTGATTTGACGTATGGTCAAGATCTCCTTGACCTTTGGTTAATATTATATTGACTTGAAGAGGTAGGTCAAACTGATGTTGACATATGGTCAAGACTAACTTAATGTTAGATAAACATCCTCTTAACCTTTGGTCAACATTATATTGAATCATTTGGTGGGGACTCAGTCGAGCAAAAGTATTCATGCTGTGGTAATTCAGAGCACAATAGGTAGACTTGCCGCAGTCTGATTCTACTCTGTAGTACGATTAATGAATCTTCAGACTATCTTACAAGAATATGATAAAATGATCCTAATTTTGAATCAAAAAACTCTTTTCTTAGGATAAGAAATTATTGATTTGCGGTCAAGTAATTCTTGAAATGGGGACAAAAAATTATTGACTTGGGGTCAAGATGCTATTGATCTAAGATAAAAAAGATATTGACTTAAGGAAAGAAGTATTTGACTTAAAGTCAACAACATTTTCAATAGGGGTCATAAAGTGCGTAAATGAAATTTGGTCATGATGCTAGATATAATGTGGTCTTAAATTTATAAATTGAAACTTATTGACCTGAAGACAAGATTTTATTATTTAGGGTAAAAAATTTTATTATATTTTATTTTTCAATTTATTAATTAGATCAAGAACGTATTAATCCTCACGTCAAGTTTTTCTTGACTGGGATCACAATATCTTTATATCGAAAAACTGAATATAATTTTTTATGTTTGTCTATTCGAAAAAGTTCTTGACCTTAGGTAAAGTAATATTTGACTTAAAGTCAAGGTAGCCCTATATAAAGTCAAGTTTTACTTGAATTGTAGTAATAAATAAGAGCTTTATCAAAATATGCTACATTTCACTGATGTATTTACTAAATAAATGAGTTTTGACAAAATGATAGTCATCAAATATATCAAAAAATAATATTAAAAACTAGTTATTATATAACAACCATAGAAACCACGAGCCCAAAAAAAAAGATAATTATTTGAACTATAACTAAAATAAAATATTATATTTGCTTTCTTAAATTGGGTCACTCTTGTCAATTAGTTTCAGCATAGTTCTTATATTTCTCTAATGCATGATATTACAACTCGTATGTAAGCTTATGACGGATCTATTCCATCCTTTCAGTAGTGACATTGGTAATTAGCTTGTTAGACATCAAAAACTTAGCATATTTGATGACAAACATATCATAATCTCAGCTAAATAATAGCAAAATATAAAGTTAAGTAAAACAATAATAATAAGTGAGAGTCAAGTGATATATGACCTTAGGTCAAGAAGATCTTGATTCTAGTCAAGAATCACTTGGTTTGAGTTAAGATTATTTTGACCTTTACGCATAATGAAAATAAAGAATACTTAATACGAATTCAATCCATAACCACTATCAACAAAACTAACACAAGTCAAAATCTGTATATTAATGACTAACAATAAATATCCATACCAAACTAGTAATAATACCACCAACAAAATCACTAAAAAGAGAAAATTTTCACTAAAATCAGAAATTATATTAGTCGATGAAATCAAGATAGAATTTCTCTTAACATACAATCTAAAAAAAAAGATTTTGTTATTGAATATAAAACCAACATTTTATTTCTCTATTGAACTAATATTCATCATTTTCCCCTTCAAATTGACTGGATTTTCGTCTGGGGTATCAAGCTTCGGTATTAGAGTCTTTATCGATGATTTTGACGGTGTATTTCTCTTTCTTTCCAATGATTTCGACGCTAGAATTTTCATAGAAGACGCTAGAATTTTCATAGAAGACGACTTTTTACCTTCAATTGGACAAGTTTTAACCATTATAAATGTTTCAAAGTTCATTGACAAAAAAGATGAAGAAAATAGAGATGCAAGCGGATAGGGTATTGAGTTTAACGTTATTTTGAGAGATTTTTAAGTGGTTTTGAATTCAAATTTGAGAGGTTTATTATGAAATGAAGACGGTAGAAAAAAATGGTGAGAGAGGATAGATAGACGAGTTTTACGAGAAACGAAGATACACTACATTCAAATAAGATTATGTGCCATCAGTTTGGGGCTAGGCTGGATGTATTTTTAGTCATTTAACTCTTATAAGTCCTATTTTTCACTCCTAAAAAACCTTATCTACCAAACCGGTCCTAAAACCGTCAAATGTAACGGAGCTCTACTAGTCTAGTCGTATCGACGTCCTTTTCTCTGATGTATATCCCCGGCTGTGTTTTGCTCTTTTGTGGCTTTCTTAGAATTTAGTCCAACTATTTTCGGGGGGAAAAGGAAAATAAATACTTAGTTCAAGGAAATCCGATTTCTCAATTTAGGATCCTGATCACAAAATACAGACACCCACCATATGATATTCGCTCAGCAGCTTCAGCTCCACGAAGACTCCAAAACCCACTTTCAGATTTGAAGGTAAAGCCCTCTGAGTTTCACTATTCATCTCTATATTACAGATAGTTATGCCCAACTTTTACGTCAGCTCAACTGTATATGGTCTTAGAAGTAAAGGGTCTCTTTCATTTTCCTTCAATGACTACTCCTACTTGTTAAATGAAAGATTTGACAGAAACCCAGTTCACAATACATCAAATTCATGTTCCCGATGTTGTACATGTTGCACATTTTCGACCCAGAAAGTTTCCATAAATCCTAGCTATTTATATGGGTTGAGGCAATCCACACTACTTCAGTGGTCAGCTTCTAGGAAGTTGATCTTTGGTGGTGGTGGAGACCGATACGGTTACTGTTTTCCAGTTTATGATCTTGATAGGCGTTGTTATGATAGACCTTGCTCATTCAAGGAGAGGAGTGTTTGTAATAGTACTAGTAGGAGAAGAAGTAGGGGAGGTTGTTGTTGTATGGTTGAGAATGGAGATAGTGAGGTTTATGATTTGAGCTGTCTCGATGATGCCGAGGCATTGCTCAGCTTGTTGAATGAGGAAGTGGACGAGGGCTACGTTGGTGGTAGAAGGAGAAATTGGAGTTCGTACAGGAGGGTTGAAGTCAAGGGAAGAGGAGGCTTTGGTGGGAGAGAGAGAAATTTGCGTTCATCTGAGAGGGTACAAGTGAAAAAGAAAGGGAATGATGGTAACATCTGTGAATGTGGGAAGAAGAAAAATGTTGGGCGGAGATTGTTGGAAGGTAATGCGAATCGTGGCCGTGAATCAGTTGTAATTGATTTGCGGGAAGAAGAGTCAAGGAGGAGGAAAGGAACTGGAGCTACTTTGAGAGGTGAGAATGGTAGGTTAGGGAAACAAAGTTCTGGTGGTTCATCTTATTACTCTTTTTCATCCTCAGGGGATTTTGATGATGAGACAGAAGTTCGTGATAAGCATACACTGTTGGCAGAGGAATCTTTATCTGGGAATGAGGAATCAGAACTGAAAGGCGATGGTAGATTTGATGGCCAGGTGACAGAGAAATATAAGAGGTGTGTAGATGAGTATGGAGACGTATCAGAACAAAGAAATTCGGCAGTTTCGGGTGGTGTTGACTGGGATTGGAGGAAGAAACCTAGTGATAGATTGGATCAAGACATACAGCATGGGAGGGAATCCTCACAAAGGCATGGACGACTTTTGGGAGTTCATGGAGGTCGTCATGAAAAGACCTCCAGTTCCTACAAGCAATTTAATGATGAGGCAGAGACTTCAACTTTGGCAGTGACTTTGGATAGGGATTCTAGAAAGCAATATGCTCAAAATGGAAACCAAGTTGTTGAAGTGTCTACGTCTAGAAGGACATATCCAGAGAATAAAGAAATTTCAGAAATCCACAGGGATGATGTCGAAACAGTTTCCCAGTCTCGAAGGAGAGTAGGTAGCATGGAAGCAAATGTAGGTATAGATGTGAATTTGGTAGGGAAAGCAACTGATGAACAGCACAAAACTGTAATCCGCCTAGCTGAAAAAGATGATGTGAATAGAAAAACTCAGCAACTGAGAAAAATTTCGGACGTTCAAGATTTTGATTCTGAAATGATCTCCATTCAGCAGAGCCGGTCTAAAATGGGAATTATAGGCGTGGGAGAAAATAGAACAAACTTTTTGAGTTCACGTCAGGAGACAGAACAGACTGACCACCACACAAGTCAGCAATCCTTTCAACAAGCTAACTTGAGAAGAAAATCACAACAAGCCTCTCAAATATCGGAAGTTTATGAAAGTAATGTTGAAAGAACTTCAATCATGCAGTCTGAAACTAGTTCTTCAAATCAGGTGAAAACCACAAACTTGGTTTCAATTACACTTCCAGAATCTATAGAGCCACATGCACAAACATGTCAGAAACCTCCTCAAAGAATTCAATCCAGACGAAGATCTTATGATGCAAATGAGATAGCTATGGTTCGTGCCAGTGAAACAGAGAGGGTCATTGATTCTCAAAGAACTTCTGAAAGGAGAGTTCATCAAGAAAGTAATACAATGTCTTCTGTGAAATTGGGTGGTGAAACAAGAGAAGGAAACAATCAAACTAATGAAAGGCTCCAGCAAACTAAACCAAGATTAAAGTTAGAAGAGGCATCAACGTCTCAAGAAAAGTTGAGTTCGGATCAAGCTAGAATGCAGGTGGATGGTGCAGAAGAAGGGGATCAGAGAAGCTCACAAACATTGTTAATGCCTCCCCCATCTCAGTTGTTCAGTAGAAGTTCGCTGCACGTTGAGTTGGGAAGTAGGGTTGAAAGCCACAAGGTATCTAGCCCAACTTCAGAAAGTGGGGCAAGTGCCTCACTTGCTAGTTCCAGAAAACAACCTCTAGCTTTACACCATGAATCATATGAAAGAAACAAGAGGAATGAGACTCACGGGGAGCCTCTGTACCACATGACCCCTGAAGATGCTCTGGTTTCAGCTGGTCGTTTACAGCAATCCTCCAGTCACTTTGTTGGAGAGTTCGTTGAGCAGGTGAGGCAAGAAGGCTCAACTTCTGAAACCCAGAATGTTGGGGATGATTCTGAAATTAGATTTGCTTCTGAAGATGATATACATAGTCAAAAGACCTTGACACATTATAGTTCTGAAGACTCACAGCTGAAGCTGCATGACAAGAGCCGTTCATCTGGTGGTTCTGGAACCAAGGGACCATCAGATGAGATGTGGGATGTTACAGACCCATCTATGTTCAAGACTCCTAAGACAGAAGAAGGAGAGGGCACTGCAACTAATGACAATGCTGTTGTAAAAAGAAGTGGCAGGTCCTTGTGGAATATTATTTCAGATATAGTCTTACTGAGGTGGGGTTCACGTCCTGAAACCCCTAGTTCTGCTTCAAGGTCACGTAGAAAGATTTCATCAAACGAATCTGCTGGTAGTGAATCATGGTTTTCTACCCTTGAACCTGAGCAGAGCAAAGATAAGCATGAAAGGGACACAGGCCTGCAACTGGAAACTAAATCTGATCAGCTGCAAGTAAATAAATTGTCTAGTCCAGGTCAAGGAAATGAGTCAGATACATTGGGATTGGCAGAGCAGATAATATATCATGAAGCAGCTCCATCATCATCTTCACCAAAAATGATTGAAAGTCGGTCAACATCAAAAGGAATTTCCTTGTCTGGTGATGAAAATCTAGGTTGGAATGAAGATGAGAAGAGTTTGAGAGGTTCCGCTTCTGGGATGGAAATAGTGGAATCTTCCTCACAACCAATTTCTAGAGGTGAAACTTCCAAAAGTGGTTTGGAGGAGCAGATGGAGCAACATGATCAAGTAAAGTTGACTGAAATACCAGGGGCTGAGGGAAATGGTGGAGCGTTGAAAAGAAGGAAGTTTCAACGGACTAAACAAGTACCGAAGGATAGATTTGATGAATGGGAAGAAGCACATAAACTTGAAACTGATCAGCGAAAAATTGATGAAACATTTATGAGAGAAGCGCTTTTAGAAGCTAAGAAGGCTGCTGATACATGGGAGGTGCCTGTTGGTGCTGTTCTGGTGCAGGATGGGAAGATTATTGCTCGTGGTTACAACCTGTAAGTTTTATGATATTCTACATATGTTGTATGGTTATATTTTTCCTTCTGAATTTTTGTACTGAAATGTGTATTTCAGAGTTGAAGAGTTGCGGGACTCAACTGCCCATGCTGAAATAATTTGCATAAGGGATGCTTCAAACCAACTACGGTCGTGGAGGCTTGCTGTAATATCTCTATGATTAAGCTCATATTGAATTTTTCTTATCTCAGTATTTTATCTCATCTTTTTTTTATTCCCCCCACCCTTTTTCTGTTCTCTCTTTTTGAGATCAAGGGAGTAGCGTTATAGTCGGTCCAATCTGCTATGGTGCCATCAAAGCATTGTCCTAGTCAGAAAATGAGTGCTGGCCCATAGCTTATTCCTCATTTGACCCCTCAGTAGAGTGAATCCAAGCATAAGCATGAAATGGTTTTCTTTCAACTTTACGTATCTGCTTAGAAATTTAATTTCTTTAGTTTTGTGTGAAGTTATAAAATTGGTTCTTCCACTTTTAATTGTTGAACTTGATAAGAAAACTTTTTATTTCAATTGCAAATGCATCGTTCCATCTTTTTTTTTTTTTTTTTTTTTAAAAAAATTAAAATAAAAACTTCTTTTATATAAGAAAAGAAAGGTTTATGCGCAAGTTAAAGGTAGAAAATAGAAGGGCTGTAGCTTGACTCTGGCAAATAAGGCATTTTGTTTTCGCATTTTGTTATCCTAATTGCTTTCTCTGCTTCTTGGGATATTACCCAAAGTTTATTTACAAGTCAATAACTGAGTATAGCTATCTCATGGCAACTTGTTTTTAACTGTAGCCCTGTTTTTTCTCATTTTAGGACACTGCACTTTATGTAACACTTGAACCATGCCCCATGTGTGCTGGCGCAATACTTCAAGCAAGAATTAGCACTCTTGTATGGGGAGCTCCAAATAAGCTTCTTGGTGCGGATGGCAGCTGGATAAGGTAAGCAATTGCGTAGTATTCTTATTTTGTACTCTGCCAAATTCAGACTTAGTTTTGGTTATCTTCAATTTTTAGTGAACCCATCCTGTATTACATGATTGTTTCAACTCTTCATGAATCTAGCGTTGCATAGTATCTTTGCTTGTGAAATGAAAGTGTTTCATCTAGTTGGACCAGTAGCTGAATGGGTCAGTCCCGGATTCTGCAATCCAACACAATGAAGGACTCTGAATTTTATGATATTGATCGCCACTTCAATCAATGATATACTTCTTGCACTGTATGATTGGTCTTATATAACCTACGCTGGTTGGCCCAGGGAACTCATCCTATCAGAATGCATTATGGACATGCTACACATTTTAAAAAATATGTAAAAGAGAGTTAGTCTGACTTGGTTGAGTAATTCAATTGACCTGGTACGAGGTTAGCCAAAGGCTTCTTGTATGCAAGATATAACTAGGTCACGTATAAGGAAAAAGAAAAATCTATCTAAAATGCCTTATATCTTGATCATGGAAAGTTGTAAAATCCAATTTGCAGGCTTTTCCCTGATGGTGATGGAGGAGACAACCTGGGAGCATCAGATAAGCCACCTGCTCCGGTCCATCCATTCCACCCAAATATGAATATCCGACGAGGTATATTGGCATCCGAGTGTGCAGATGCAATGCAGCAATTCTTCCAGCTGAGGCGAAAGAAGAAGGAAAAGCAATCAGAAGAAACTGCAACTTCTCGACTTTCCAGTTCCCATCCATCAAAGCTACTTAAGAAGATGCATGATGTCTTCCATATTATGTTCTGTTTGTGAGAATGGATGATCATGGCCTCCAATTTCTTCTAGCTTCGAAGCTGATGTTCAAAAGTTATTCGTGCCCTTTTGATCTAATTGAATTATATTTTTATGGGTTCAATTTTTGTTGGCTAATAAATGTTGTCTTCTTGCATGGTAAAACGATATGTTGGTAAGTTCCTGAGATAAAATATTTGAACGTGGTGACAATTTAGCATAACGACTTCAAGTCATGAATCATGAACCCGACAGAACCCATTCTTATAATAATTCTTTCTTTTATAATTGTATATTTCTTCTGTTTATATGCTTTTGCTCTTATTTTTTGTTGTGCGGTCTAAAATCCTATGTCAGGTCGCATAAGTTACGTGCGACCTCATCCGCATAAGTTGTATGCGATCTCATCCGAAGAGGTTGCATGTGACCTCCACCGTATAAGTTATGTGCGATCTCTACTGTAGGAGTTATGTGCGACCTCTTCCGAATAGGTTATGTGCGATCCGAAAGAAAATAACACTAGTCTCTGCTTCATCAAACGGGTAACCTACAAAGAAAGGGAAACAAAAGTTTTTCTTTAAAGTTCAACCAGTTACCCAGTTTAAGTGTTTATCCAGTTATGTTGTTACTCAAATTATATTACCTGATTGTATAGTTACCCATTCTCACAATTGGGAACATTGAGTTACCTTCATCTATATAAAGGGAGTTAAATGTTTTAGTGACGAGAACTTTTTCGAATCTAGAGAAGCAAAAGAATTCTTAAAAGTAATTTTTTTCTTTCCAGACAACATATTGTAATTGTGAGTTCTTGTAATTCTCCAGAAAATAGTGAAAAACAGTGGACGTAAGCTTATCTTTTAAAACAATGGACGTAAGCTCATCTTTTTCGGGGCTGAATCATTCTAAAATCTTTGCCTCTTTATTTGCTTTGATTAATAACTCTATCTACACAAGCCACATCTCGTAATTTTTTCTAAAATTTATTGTTGATAAAATCTCTATCAACATTTTCCATAGAACATTTGTAGATAGGACTCCTTTTTTATTTTACGCAAGAGAACATATGTGGTAATGGTGCTTTTAATTTCAAGCTAAATATAGTAAGATAATCTCCTGCCACATTCGGAGTTTGGTGATTACTTTTTTGTTAAACGTGTTTAGCTTATTTTCCTTTTTGTCTTTTTTCGTAGTTAACTATGTCGTGAATTTAATGAAGTCTCACGTGGTTTAACTAGCTAAACTCCTCGTAAGAGTGAAAGATGAGTTTATCTGATTGGATCGAGCTCAAGCATTAGTTTTACTAGTAATAGCTTGCGTACTTTGTGAAAAGAAATTGAATTAGTTGTATAATGATAAAAATATTTTTTATTTTAATTATTTTAAATTATATTTAGTATTCAATTATTTCATTAAATTATTTTATATTTAGCATTATTTTATAATATTAAATTATTTTATTAATTATTTTTTATTAATTAAATTATTTTATTAACTAAATTATTTTTCATTTAGCATAATTTTATTTTATTATTTTTAAATTATTTTATTAATTAGATTATTTAACATTTATCATTATTTTATTATATTATATTATTCTTCTAAATTATTTTATTAATTTAATTATTATTTCATTAAATTATTTTACATTTAGCGTTATTTTATTATTTTTAAATTATTTTATCAATTTTTATTAATTAAATTATTATTTTATTAATTAAATTATTTATTAAATTACTTTTCATTTAGCATAATTTTATTTTATTAATTATTTTTTATTAATGAAATTATTTAACATTTATCATTATTTTATTTTATCTTATTATTTTTCTAAATTAATTAATTAAATTATTTTGCATATAGCATTATTTCATTTTATTTTATTAATTAAATTATTATTTTATTACATTTTATTAAATTATTTTTTAGTAATTAAAGTATTATTTTATTAATTTTTTTGTATTTAGTATTATTTTAATTTATTAAATTATTTTTTATTAAGTAAAGTATTATTTTATTAAATTATTTTCCATTTAAAATTATTTTATTTTATTTTATTATTTCATTAAATTAATTATTTTTGATTAATTAAATTATTGTTCTATTAAATTATTTTATATTTAGCATTATTTTACTTTATATTATTATTATATTTAATTAAATATTTTTTATTAATTAAATAGTTTAATTAAATGGTATTCTATTCAATTCCAACTTATTCCATCCAATTTTGAGTCGAATAGAATTATACTATATTTCATTTCAATGAAAAAACTTTTGCTATTTAGATTTTCAAACTAAATAAAAAAATTGAGTCATTTTGGAATTATTTTCATTCCGTTCCATTCCATTATCCTCCACTAAATATGACCTTCGAGCTTAGCCTTAGTTAGATGTGTACATCATTCACTCGTGAGCGAGTACTTCTTATGCTTTTAATTCTTAATGGCCATAACGCTATTTTTTAAGGTCATACAAAAAAAGTATATATATGGTAGATATAGATAGATCAGTTGATTACTGTTACACTTGTATAATACCTTTTCTTTTCATCTTTTGTTATTAAAGGTAACCAGATTCCGACGTATAAATGTCAGAATTGGCATATGGGACTTGTTATTAGTTTCCTTTATTGCCAAACGGTTTTTATATCCAAGGTTGGTAGCAGCAACTAAATTTTTATTTTTATATATGTAAACGAGAGACAGATCTGTTTCAATCAAACAATGATGCATTATATTCTGGCATGAATGTTGTCTTTATCAGATTCTGGCATACTGTGAGAAATATTGAAAGAATACATAGGACTATTACCCGTTGTGTAATGCATGAACAACGAAAAGTACTAGAATAATATAACAAAAAAGAAATATTGAGTGTAAATTAATATAAATAAAGAATTTTACAAATATTTCGGAGAAGAACAAATATTTGAATTTTTCGTTTTAATCATTAAATCATTAGAAGTTCTATATTAATATAGGTTCATCTTTATTTTAATTTATAAAAATAGATATATAAGTTTAATATCAAGAAAATATAATTAAGTTATACGAAAATTTGGTTTAATAAAACTATGGTATTGATTTAATAGATTTTTTAAATCTGGAATCTGAATATCAAAAATTTAACTTAAAAGTTTGTCAAAATTTAAAGTACTTAAATCTTTAAAAATATTCTCTTTAGGAACCAAAAGGTCCTATATATACACCAAATCCTCAAATAGTAGAAAATATGCCCTCATAAATTCCCTTAGCATAAACAACAGACTTGGTTAAACAGTTAGAAATGAAAAGAATGGAACAAGCTATAAAGACCAAACAAAGAGGAATAGGAATAAGACTACATACGTAAAGCCGAACGACTTGCCTAACTATTGAGACAACTGACTCGAATGAACAACCACCTGAAAAGAAAGAAAATAGAAGAGGTGAGCTCGAAAGCTCAGTAGGAAAACTGTTACCTCATTTAAAAATCTTTTTAGTGATGGAAAGTATAATTAGTTTAATCCAAAAACATCATTTTACAAAACCATATGTATATACTTATAAATATCTATTTCCAAAGCTGATATCCTGTATATGTATATGTATGTAACCATATATATATATATATATATATATATATATATATATATATATACGTATATGTGTATGAAACTATGATATCCAAAACTAATAGTTCGTATGCACATAGATATATATAGATATACAAAATACATGATATCTAAAAACTAATAGTCCGTATGTACATACATACATATATAAAAATATATATAGATATACAGAAAATATGATCTCTGAAAATTAATCAGTCCACAAATACATGACACAAATCCACCTATACCCATGAGTTTACCACCTCTCATAAATGGAAACTAGGGTATTGGCACTACGTGTGCCATATAGCTTGCCTGACTCCTAGCTCATAACCAGAGAGGACATCCGTGTGTCGCCTATCAAACTTGAAGAAGCAACTGCATTACTTATGCCTACCAAATAGGGAAGTAATCAGAAGAAATATCCCGCGAGGGTTCACGGACTCTACACCGTCAGTAGGGTCGCAACGCCACACTATAAAAACCCCATGATGCTAATCTGGGACTCATATGTGATCCTATAACACGTGTACTCTGAACTGTTGTGTAAAAATAACCATGCAATAATTTAAATTCAAATGATGCTTCAGTTTTTAGTAAAATAGTTAATTAAATTTTATAGAAAAAAATGGATAGCATAACAACCTTATTTTAACATATCCAAAAATAACCTATACTCAAAAAAATTTCAGAGTAATCCAATACATAAATCATACCATTCAATTCCATCACAGATATTTAAAATTTCTAAAATTACATTTGTTCTCATATGTTGCAAAAAATAAGTTTTATTCAAAAATAACGTAAAAGAGAGGTAACTGAATCCCTACCTCATCAAAATAGCGATTCCACGGTATTGGATGCTCAAGGTATTGTTAGACGATTGCTCGGAGGGTCGGAAACTAATTCTATGCCCTCTATCTCTAACTTGAGAAAAATCAACTTTTCAACAGAGCTTTGAATCAATGAATGGACTTTTTCATTGAATTCCTAATGTCCAAAATAGCTAAGTTAGACATATAACTCGGCCAATTCGGGTCTAGACTGACACCAGACTAATGTCACACGAAACTAAATAAAATATAAGCCGTTAGATATTATTTTTTGTGCTGGTCACCAAATATAGTCTATATATATATATATATATATATATATGAAACTTCTCAATTTTTCGAGTACATTCTAAAAATGACAACAAAAATAAAATCTAATAGTCAGATCAAAAGCTAAAATTCAAAACTCAAAACATAAAAAAATGGCAACTTTCAAACAGGGCAAAATAGAATCGTGAAATATATACCTTGATGATTTTTACGACGATACGAATCAAACCAACCTAGTTTGAGGTCAAATGGAGGCCATAATAGTCGTCAGTGACTGAAAATGTCTGCGGCTTTTTGAGGTCCTCGTCAGCATTTGGTGGCTCCGATGGCTACGGTAGCTCGATAGCATGTTATTGGTGACATGGCGAAGCTTTGCCAGGGGTCCTCGTGACTGGACGATGATTGGTGGGTGGCGCCTGGGTTTTGCCTCTTCGGTGGCTTCGACGGGAGAGAAACAGATAAAGAGAATAAGGGAGGAAGAGAAAGGTGCACATAAGGAGGGAGAGAGAAGAGAAAGAAAAGGGTTGATTTAAAAAAAAAAAGGCTGTGGGCCCCACCACTAATACATATTTTTTATATTTCTTTTTTTTAATAAAAAAATGATCAAATGACCAATATGCTCATTCAAAAATTGGGATTTTACATTCTTATCTCTTTAAAGGAATTTCGTTCCAAAATTCAGGCAGAAACCGATAGTATGAAACAATCACTGGGAGTGTAGTGAATACTCGACTGTAGAATTTAAGAGTATTAAATCGAATACGAGTTAACAAAAGTGTGAAATAGATAGTCCTTACTTGGCACCAAAATCTCGCTAACATACTGAATCACACAATGGTATGGTATAAGGACGTGCCCGGAAAAATACAGAATCATATGGTGGCTCAATAGTAGATATAAGAATCTCAATACCCATGGTTGGAAACAACAACCTCAACCATGTGAGTAATCAAAAGATAAGGATAAATATGGCTAGAAATTGAGAATACAGGACTTCGACTACTGATTGTAAGGCACTAAACTAGATCAGTAGACCAAAATGTCAAATAAAAGAATATCATCTCCCTGATTAAACTAGATCAATAATCTCTTGGGACATACCTATTTGTCTGCAACTAGTTCATGGTCCTAGATAATCTCTGAGTCAATGACTCTAACATGAGTCTCCCTTCAAGTACGAAACCTAATAGAATAGAGTTAAAGACAAGGGACAATAATTCTTATGTTACACCACACTAGATGAACGAGCTTAGAGATCGAAGGTGATAAAGATAGTTCAATGGCTCACAATCATTTTTCGTTCTCTCTTATTGGAGTGAGCAATAATATAAAATACAAACCACTTCTAGTTAAATGCAAGACTAGAACACCCAAACTAGAAATCACTAATATAAAATATTAGTGCAAACTTCAATCTCATCCAAACATGAGAAATTTCAAAAGCTTTTCAAACCTGTTATCCAGTGTAAAACCTCATCAAAGAAAACCAAAGTAATGTTGATCCAAAGATTCTATAAGCCCTTGATATAAAAAAAACTCCATGGATATAATCCAATATCCTGGAAATATGCATATAATAATTGAAATCGATACATAATACCCCAGAAATAAGGTTCCAATAGGATAGGCTGTCTAGTACCATCCTTGAGTGATGCTTGTCTCTCATAAAACCTCTTTTCAATTTTTAATGAAAACATTTTTGAAAATATTGAATGTAAAAAGTGTTGGGGCTTAGGATCTACACTAGTTCACAATATGACTTCTCCTTGGCCAAGGCTAAACCGAACCTGAACTTCAAGTATCCCTTTATAATATAAAAGTAGAGTCCAATGACTCTTAAGATAAAACCCATAAATGATCTCATTCCAATTACCATTAACCATATAACAATAACCATATTAAATATACTTTAAACCAAATAAGGGATTTAGATACAACCTAATATTAACATTTAGGGAAAAAGTTTCATTCCATACATATATGATGAAAATCTCTAATAATCACAAGCATCATTCTATAAAATTGAGTTATACATGATAACTATTTATTTAAAATCAATAAGGATTGCATGGAAAGACGCTAGTTTTTATATCCCCACAATTAACAAAATGGACATTTATTTTGTAATCCACACTTGCTTAGTAAAATGATAAATGAGGCAACATTTAAATCACCATGGTCGATTTTTTTTTCAAAGCCAATAGAATATTTGGGCAATCTAAATCATAACTAAATACAATGGGAGGTTTTCATTGAATTCTAAAATATTTTCCATAGTAATCAAACAAGTTTCTCAAAAGTTTGAAAGTTCACACTTTTCTTCACATATATAAGGAAAAATAAAGGTAGGTTAGAAGATATTAAAGTGTGAAACATTGTCAAATACTTTCCCAAAGTGAGTAAAACAAACACAAATCCTTACTTGGACTTTTAAAATAAACATTAAAAATTCATGGAGATTTATACTAGGTATAACTAACTAATTAATATATATATATAAACTCTATGGATTGGAAAGCTATAATTAATTCTTCAAGAAGAATACCACATGCTAATATGCACAACTTAAAATCCATCATATACAACGTCAAGGCATGTAACTCAATATCATTCATTGATTTGAAAATCAAAGTTTCATCCCTCTCTCTAATTTTCCCAACACTAGGAAGACTGGTCAATACCAATCATATAATGCTCAAAATCCGATCAAAACAAATTCTGCACAACTCTAATGTAATTTTGTTCACACTGTGAGAAATCGAGCTAGTATGAATAATTATGACTCAATAATTCAACAAATACCAAGGGACCATGCATTAACCAACAAAGTAAACCACATTGAAGAAAATGTAGAAGAAACATACAATTCAAACCATTGAACGCACAAAGCACAAGTGACAAGCTTCACAGAATTTAAATCAAAATTTACAACTCAAACATTTTCACCAAATAAGGATTTTTATAATTCAAGCAGTTATATTAATTTCCATTCTCCAAGCAATATATTCTAGAGAAAATCACAAGTATAAATCTTCAAACATATACGTGAAGCTAAAGTTTTTCCCCAAAATTATTTTCAATCCACACCAAAGTTTACTAAGTGACCAAACTTATGAATATTTTAATTCAAAACTTTTCTTTAAGCAACTTATATTCATTTTTCAAGCATTCTGGTGAAAGTATTCGTTAAATCTTAAACTAAGTATCAAGTAAGGATTGGAAAATGCTTAGTAATCTACTAAGCCCAAAGTTTAAAATGAAACTTGAAAAGTTTGATTTATATATATACATTTATAAAAATAAAGTACCTTGGTTTATAGAGCTTTTAAATTAATACTTCTAATTGTAAAACAAAACATTACTAGTATATAAATAGATGGGGTGACTTTACAAAATTTAGTCTCAAAGTAGTATATTAATTTAAACCAGTGCCTCTTTTGAAAAAGTATATTACTTTTACCCAGCCAATACTGAAGTTTAAAATGTCCATAATTTATTTGAAAATAAACTTGTCACTTTGATTAAACACAATGCTCTACGTCATTCAAAACATCAATTAGTATTTCCAAAATTTCCAAAACTAAATAACTTAGTTTTTAAATCTAATTAACTAGCAATAAGTCAAGAATTTTTATTCAAAGAACCATAATAATAGAACTAGATGAAACTAGTGAAATGTAATTACCATAGTTAAATAATATCACAAAATATTAAACTAATCACTTAATCAATGAAGATGCTATGTAAAAAGTATCACCAATATAAAGACTCAAACATAGAATCAAGTTACAGTGTATCCAAATTAAATGATCACGAAAGTATCAATCCCAAGAAAATAAAATCTCAATCTCATAAACACCAATAGAGCCAAATTATATCAGTTAAAGTGGCAAAATCAAACCAATGCATCACAAGTAGGAATCCTCAAGTAAATGCAACCACGATCAAATGCTACAACCAAAAGTGATAACCAAAATTAGAGGAACAATGTAACAAGAAAATAAAAACACAATAACTAAGATGCAAAATACCGGATTGCTACCTTAGAACGTATGATGTTCATGTAGCCTACAATTTGAATAGATAGAAGAGTACAAGAACGAACATCCATTTGAAATGAGAGATTACACTTATGGCAGAAATCAATAGTCTCACGTCAACCCGACACATCCAAGACAAAAATTCTTGGGAAATTATCATCCCAAAGACACTAGAATTTTACCTTGAAGAGGTTTAAAAGAGGACTTGGAAGGAATAAGAGCAAAAACAATTTATCTAGCCAATTTCGAAGTGATGTGTGAGGTATTTATCAAAAGAATTTCCAAAATATTTTCAAATACTAAAACTTTTCACAGGCATAATCCTAGACGGATCTAAAGTCGTGCTCTGATACTAATTTTGTCACGATCCAAAATCCAAGACCGTGGCTTTTGGTAATTTTGAGTATAAATTAATATAAATAAATAATTTTACAAAAATTCAAAGAAGACTAAGTACTTGGATTTTTGATTTTAGTCATTGAATCATTAGAAATTCTCTATTAATATGGGTTCATCTCATTTTAATTTATAAAAATAGATACACTAGTTTAATATCAAGAAATTATGGTTTAGTCGTATGAAAACTTGGTTTAATAAATTACTGTGTTGATTTAATAGATTTTTCCAATTTAGAATTTGAATGTCAAAAATTTAACTTACAAAATTTATCAAAATTCCAAGTACTTAAATCTTTAAAAATATTCTCCTTATGAACCAAAGTGTCCCATCTATACACTAAATCCTCAAATAGTAGAAAATATGTCCTCATACATTCACTTAGCATAAACAACAGGCTTGGCTAAATAGTTAGAAATGAAAAGAATGGAACAAAATATAAGGACCAAAAGAAGAGGAATAGGAATAAGACATGCATGTAACTATATATATATATGTGCATGTCTGTATATGTACATGCATGTAACCATATATATATATATACGTATATGTATATGATAACATGATATCCAAAACTAATAGTCCATATGTATATATATATATATATATATATATATATAAATATACAGAAAATATGATATCTGAAAAACCAATAGTCCATATGCACATACATATATATAGATATACAGAAGACATGATATCTGAAACCAATCAGTCTACAAACACATGATACAAATCTGTCTATACCCATGAGTTCACCACCTCTCATCAATGGAAACTAGGATGTTGGCATTACGTGTGCTATACAGCCTGCCTGACACTTAGCCCATAACCAGAGGCGATGCACAGGTGTCCCCTGCCAAACCTGAAGGAGCAACCGCATTGTCTATGCCTGCCAAATGGGGAGGTAATAAGAAGAAATACCCTACACAGATTCACAGATTCTACACCGTCAGTGGAGCCGCAATGCCACACTATAAAAACCTCATGATGCTAACTTAGGACTCATGTGTGATCCTATAATATCTGTACTTTGAACTGATGTGTAAAAATAACCACACAATAATTTAAATTCAAATGATACTCTAGTTTTTAGTAAAATAGTTAATTAAATTTTATAGAAAAAAATGGTCAGCATAATGGCCCTATTTTAACATATCCAAAAATAACCTGCACTCAGAATAGTCCCAGAGCAATCTAATACATAAATCATACTGTTCAATTCTATCACAGATATTTAAAAGTTTTAAAATCACGTTTGCTCTCATATATTGTAGAAAATAAGTTTTATTCAAAAACAACATGAAAGAGAAATAACTGAATCCCTACTTTACCATAATAGCGATACCACACTATTGGATGCTCAAAGTGCCGTTAGACGATTGCTAGAGGGCTGAGAACTAATTTCACGCCATCGATCGCTAACTTGGGAAAAAATCAACTTTTCAACTGAGCTTTGAATCAATGAATGGACTGCTTCATTGAATTCCTAATGTCCTAAATAGCTAAGTTAGACATATAACTCGACTAATTGGAGTCCAGGCTGACACCGGATCGATGTCACACAAAACTAGACAAAATCTAAGCTATCAGATATCGTTTTTCATGCTGGTCATCAAATATAGTCAATATATATATATATATATATATCAAACTTCTCAATTTTTCAAGTACATTCTAAAAATGATAAGAAAAATGAAATCTAATGGTCGGATCGAAATCTAAAATTCGAAACTCAAAACACCAAAAAATGGCAACTTTAAAATCGGGCAAAATAGAATCATGAAATATATACCTTGATCATCCTTGTGACGATACGAATCAAACAAGCCTAGTTTGAGGTCAAATGATGGCTAGAATAGTCGTTGGTGACTGAAAACTTCTGTGGATTCTCGAGTTCCTAGCCGGCGTTTGGTAGCTCCGATGGCTGAGGGAGTTGGGCAGCAGGTTGTTGGCTGTGCGACGAAGCTTTCCGGGAGTCCTCGTGGCTGGACAAAGACCAGTTGATGGCACCTGGGTTTTATCTTTTCAACGGCTTCGACGAGAGAGAAATAGAGAGAGAGAGAGAGAATAAGGGAGGAAGAGAGTGGTGCATGGGCGGGAGGGAGAGAAAAGAGAAAGAGAGGGTTGATTTAAAAACAAAAAGGGTTGTGGGCCTGACCACTAATACATATATATTTTTTCTATTTCTTTTTTTTTTTAAATAAAAAACATGTGATCAAATGACCAGTTTGCCTATTCAAAACTGGGATTTTACACGTGTCACCAGTATTAAGGAAATTCACCAGTATTAAGGAAATTAAAGGAAAGAAAAGGGGCCTAGTCTTCAGATTATAGTGCAAAAGCATTAATGTTTCTTGGCCCCAAAAAAAAGAAAAGGAAAGTGATGAGTCGAGCTAGTAAAGATCCTAAATTGAAAGAGCGCTAGTCTATGAGACAAGAGTATAAACTAAAGCAAAAATAATTATTGACTTGTGTTGATGCTTCTTTATTACATGTTGGCTTATCAGTGGCCTTCAGCCAGCTACAAAGTAATCTAATAATCAATCACAAAGATGTGATAATGGGATTTATACCAAATGTAAAGCTAAAGAGTAAAATCCACTGAATTAAAGTATTAGCTTCTTCTTTTTCCTCCCCAAACTTCCTCCATCTAGATAAGGATCTCTTACTAAAAGTAGCTCCCGTACATGCAGAATAGGTCTATAATATACCAAGCAAAACTTGAGAAAATTACTAGAAGAACTAAAGTGAATCGCTTTGAACTTTCTTGGAAGCTAACGAAGAAATTTCCAAATTTCCAACAAATTTAAAAAAGAGAAAAACTTCATACTATTTTAGAGCCTGAACTACTCTTCACCCCATTATAAATTAAAAGTAGCACTACAAGTTTGAAATTTAAGAGGCAATGTACAAGATGTTTTTCTCATTAATGACGTCCACAACATCATTCGATTTATCACCTCCAGTCTCTGACCTAAAGTGTTATGTAAGTTATTCATATCCAATGTTAATTCTTGGTTAGATGATACTTCTAGGTCAAGGTAGAGAAGCGGGAATTAGTATTCGATTGCCAGGGTAAGTTTATCCTATCCAAGACCTCGATTATTAGATAGTTTCCCAGTTCTTAGTACAAGTGATCATGGCATTGATATAGAAAGCCAATGTTTACAATTAGTACCCAACAAGCCAATGAGTCATAGTAAGAGAATCCTTAGTCTAACATTCTAGACATTGGTGACCTTAGCTCTCACTTCATCACAGAACTCATCGTCTTTTATTCTTCGTCTTAACTTAGTAAAACTCGCCATGGTAATTGCTTTTGCGGCATTTTTCATTGGGATTTTTCAAAGCCATATGTTCCCTAGGCTTGCAAATACTTTTGACAAAAATCTCATCTGTATTTGCTGCAATGGGATTCTTTCTTATTACTACTTGCACCACTTTTTACCTCCCAAGCTACCTCAGATAGATCAGTTGGCTAGCTTTTGCTTTGTGCATGTTACCCACCATTATATCTGTTGTGCGGTAAATGATGATGATCAAGATGAAGATGACTACTATATATGTTACTGAGGAAGCGTTTTTTACGTATATATTTGGCTACATCTACGGTTAGTTTAAAATTGAAGTCAGATTATTTGATTTGGCATTGGACTTGGATAATTTTGAGGTAATAATGTAAGGAAACTTAACATTTCCTATATGGATATGGGTCACATATCATGTTAATTGTGTTGGGTCATTTCATTTTATGTAACCCAATAAAATTATGATTAAATTAGGATTAGGCCTAAAATATCCATTGGGTATAGATCAAAATGTGGATACCTATTATATATCCAACTAGGATTGATGGATACTCTAATTGGGTTGTCTACCTATGATTAGGTTAAGGTTATGGTCCCCATAATCAAAGAAAGATATGCTCATCTTTGTATAGCCTTCATCTCTACCAAGAGAGAACTCTATTAGAGCACCTCAAGTTTTGATTATGGAAGATCCTCAAGACCTATCAAGTATTCAAGACTCCATTGATTTGCTTCCTTTTAAGGATTGAACTCCAAGTCCTCATCAAGATTAAGAGCTATGATAATGGTAAGTTCGCTAAATCTTAATGTATTTATTTACCATAGATGATGTCTACCTAATATGTGTTATAAATTAGGTATTATTTGGTTTATTTCCTAACAAGTGGTATCAAGTGCCTTAGTTTATGTTAGATGTTTGGGTTTGAACCATGCATGTTTTAGGTTTTTAAATTTGCATATTTACCTATTTGATTCTCTAAGTTTGGATCAACACGTATAATTTGTGATTTAAGTGATTTTGTTGAGATATTTGATATATATATATATATATATTTGTTGTTTGGGTTAAAAATTGAGTTTTAGGTCATAAAATATGTGATTAGAGGCTAAAAATCACGGATTTGGAAGTTATTTGGTTAAGTATTTGTGTTATTTTTTTAAAAAAATTTGTAGTAGGTGGTGCCACAGAGCCATATTTCGGATCTATAGCATTGTAGTGCCACACTTCTAGAGACAAGGGTGCCTCAGCACTACATTGGTAGCGCCTGCAGATGCACATGTCACTTTTGTGACCTAATTAAGGTTTTTTGTCCTGTTTTATGTAGAATTGAGTCGTATTCGACCTAATTCAAGGGGTTTCAATCTAAAACTTGACAAATTAAGCTCATTACCTCAAATCCACTCAAGAAAGGCTCATATTTATATGTTGAAAACTCTATTTAGTTTTAAAAGTTAATAAATTTCATAAACATAATTAATTTTGGTTCGTGATTTTGAAAACTTTATTTGATTGGGAATTATGATTGTTTTCTTTGCACATTTAGTCTTTTATCGTAGGATAATAAAGTTGAAATAATATGTCACAAAAGTGACTTTATTTGTGTAGGCTTGTTTATTTTAGAATATAAAGATTTGAGTTTGTTGATCATGTGGATAATCACCAGCGCAAAGGAAGGTGATTATTTGGTCGAATGACAAATACACTTGAGATGGTAAACAGTGATGGTTATCAAGCTTTCATATAAATAATGGATCGGATTTTGGAATAGTGTACCGAGTAAAGTAGTAGCAAAAACCCCTTATGAACTTTGGACTGGGCACAAGCCTAGTATTAATTATATACACATTTGAGGTTGTCTAGCTGAGGCAAGGCCTTACAAGTCAAATGAAAAGAAACTGGACTAAAGAACAATAAACTGCTACTTTGTTGAGTATTATGAGAGGTCAAGTGATTATAAATTTTATGATCGTTCTATAAGGTCCTTCTTCGAGACAGAAAATGCAAAATTTCTCAAGGATATTGAGTTTGGAGGAGGGGGTCGGAAGATAAAATTATAGATATTATTTTTGAATAAGAATTCGTTCCTCCTGCTTTAATAGCTATTGAAAATGACCAGGCTTCTGTACCTGAAATTATTCAAGATGTAATTCCAGTACAAGACAATGATCAAATACTTCCCTACTCCAAATGAGGGTAATTCTCCTAAAGAGCAAACTCAACAACCTCAAGAGTAAGTGACTTTAAGGAGGTCCACTAGATAAAGGAGAAGTACACTTTCAGATGATTACAACGTCTAACTCTAGGAACATGATTTTGATATAGGGATAGTGGAAGATGATCCAATCAACTTCACATAAGTCGAACAAAGTTCCAATTCTCAAAAGTGAATCGATGCTATGAATGAAGTGATGAAGTCTATGAAAAACAATGACATTTGGGATCTTGTGAAGTTACTTGTAGGTACAAAATCTATTGGTTGCAAATGGACATTTAAAACCAAAAGAGATTCAAAGGGTAATGTTGAGAGATATAAGGCTCGTCTTATGGCAAAAGGCTACACTTAAAAGGAAAGTATTGATTTTAAAGAGACATTCTCTCCAGTAGCATTGAAGGATTCTCTTAGAATCATTATGGCACTTGTGGCTTATTTTGATCTTGAGTTACATCAGACAGACATTAAAACTATGTTTCTTAATGGCAACATTGAAGAGACAATATACACGATACAATCAAAAAATTGTGTGTTTGGAGACCCAAAGCATATCATTTGCAAACTTAAAAAATATATATATGGTCTCAAGCAAGCTTTCTGTCAATAGTATCACAAGTTTCATGAAGCGATTATCTCATTCGGTTTCAAGGTTAATCTAGTTGAAGATTATGTATATCATTATCTCATTCGGTTTAAAGGTTAATCTAGTTGAAGATTATGTATATCATAAGTTCAGTGGAAGTAAATTTATCTTTCTGATGCTAGATATTGATGACATACTACAAGCAAGTAGTGATATAAACTTATTGTACGATACCAAAAAATTTCTTGTGAAGAATTTCGAAATGAAAGATCTTGGAGTTGTCTCTTTTATATTAGGTATACAGATATACTGAGGTCACTCTCGAGATATCCTTAGGTTATCAACAAAGAGCTATATTGAAAGGGTGTTCAGTAGATTTGGTATGAAAAAGTAAGTACCATCAGACACTCTTGTGTCTAAAGGAGATAATTTAGCCTCCAATAGTGCTCTAAGAATGATATTAAGAAAAGAGCCATGCAAAAGCTTCCTTATTCTTCAGTGTAGAAAGTCTTATGTATGCTCAAGTATGTACGCGTCTGGATCTTGCGTTCATAGTTGGCATGTTAGGAAGATATTTGTATAATCCTGGAGTGGATCATTGGAAAGTAACAAAGAGGGTTAAGAGATATTTATAGAGAACGAAAAATTATATGCTCACATATCAGAGATCAAAAAATTTGGTGATCTTTAGGTATTCCAATTCTGATTTTGCTAGATGTCTAGATAGTAAAAGATTCACATCGGACTATGTTTATCTACTAGCTGGAGCAGCTATTTTCTGGAAGAGTACTAAGAAGATACTCGGAGCTATTTTAACTATGGAAGCTGAATTTATAGCTTATCATGAGGCATCTAATCATAGAATATAGCTACAAAATTTCATCATTGGGCTACATGTAGCAAATGATATTGAAAAGCTATGGAAACTTTATTGTGACAATAACTTAGCGGTGATATATTCCAACAGTAATATGAGCTCTTCGAGGCATATTGACAAAGTTCTTAGCTATAAAAGAGAGAGTTTAGAGTAAATTAGTGTTAGTAGAATATATTAGTACAAACTCCATGATTGCGAATCTGCTCATCAAGGGTATTTCACCTAAGGTCTTTCACGGGCATATTGGCCATATGACTGTTATTCTGTTGGATGATGTACAGTTTTAGTGGGAGTTTGTTATCCAGTTTGTGTGCTTATTAGTGACCCTTATTTTGTTTAATTTACTGCAGTATTTGGTTGATGAATTTTATATAAACTCTAAATTATATATATATGATGATGTTTTCCTTCATATTCTTTTCTTTCCTATTGTGGTTTAACATTAAGCTTGTGGTAATACATTAAAAGGAAAAGACTAAAGTCGATCTCAATTTGGTTTAGGTTGGATCAGTTAGAAGATTAAGATCACATTATGTATAATTTCTATACCATATTCTATACTTGAACTATATCATTCAGAAATATTAGTATGGTGATCATTGAGGGTTCTAGTGTCATTTTTATAAGTACAGTGATAAGTAATTTAGTCCCATGCTAGCAGGGATATTCAGAAATGCTATGACATTTTTATCGCTAGCCTTTAGTTCAACAATACAATTAACCTTGGTATATATATGTGGCCTAAGTGGGAGATTGTTAGGAATTTTAACATTTTCTATATGGATATGGGTCATATATCATGTTAATTGTGTTAGACTATTTCATTTCGTATAGAACAAATAAAATTATGATTAAATGAGGATTGGGCCTAAAATATCCATTGTATGTGGATCAAAATGTGAATACTCATTGGATATCCAACTAGTTGATGGATACCATAATTGGGTTATCCACCTATTGTTAAGTTAGAGTTATGATCCCTATAACCAAAGAAATAATATGCTTATCTTTGTGTAGCCTCCATCTCTACCAAGAGAGAACTCGAATAGAGCATCTCAAGCTTTGGTTGTGGAAGACCCTCAAAATCCATCAAGTGTTTCAAGACTCCATTAATTTGCTTCTACTTAAGGATTGAACTCTAAATTCTCATCAAGATTAAGAGCTATGGATAATGGTAAGTTTACTAAATCTTAACCTATTTATTTAGCATGGATGATCCTGTATTAAGGATAGATGTATTATAAATCACGTGTTATTTGATTTATTTCCAAACAAATAAGTTATAAAATTTATAATTTAACATCTTAAACTAAGGTGTTAAATTATGAATTTGAAATTAATTACAATAATTCTTTACCGGAAGCCTCTGATGAATAGAGAGGGGGAGAATAACTTACAAAGGAGTAAGAAATTTTAATTGAATTGTATGACTCTATGAGTAATTATTTTGAGAGATTAAAAAAATTGGGAATATTATTGTTCTTGTGGGGTGAGAATTAATACTCGTGGACAACTATTTTGAGAGATAAAAGAATTGAGAATATTAATGTAATTGTCATGACCCAAAATCTGGGCCAGTGGCAGAAAGGGAATTTCACAAAGTTGGGAAATTCCTAAATTTATTTAAAAAGTGTCAAAAGTTCTAGTTTTTATACAAACGGTTCATTTAAATAAAATAATCAGAATTCCATCCCATGAACCACTCCCACAATTCGTATACACTATTAAACATAGACTGAATAATAATTAAAAATCACGAAGTCACGTAAAAGCCTAAGCATCACCATCATCCACAACAAAAGTCAAATACTAGAATGGCATACATAAGTTCGCAGACAAAATAGAAAGTAGTAATCTTGGTTCAATGCTAATACAAAACCCAAATAGTCCAAAGACTACGACAGCAAACTCCTAGCATTACCAAGAGACGAACTGCAATCTAGATGACTTCTTACTCCTCTTGATCACCAAGATTACACTGGACACCACCTGAGGAAGAAGGTAGGGGGGTGAGCATAAAATGCCCAGTAGAAAAAATAATTACCTCGATCGAAAACATTTTAGTGATGGGGAATTCCTGCATGGTTAGTTTAGTCCAAAACATACATATATATATAATCCAAACCGGAAATCCACATATATATAAAAAGCAGTGTAATCAAAACCATCCAATTCATATGCACATGATACAAATCAACCCATACCCATGAGCTCTTATCTATGGAAACCCAGGATGATGGCACTAAGTATACCTAACAGCCTACCTGATACCTAAACCCATACCCGAAGGGGACACCCGTGTGTCGCCTACCAAACCTGGATGGGCAACTGAATTGCCTACGCCTGCCAAATGGGAAGATAATCAGAAGTAACAAAACTTCGCGCAAGTTTATGGACTTTCACCGAAGGTGGAGCACGTAGCGCCACACTGTAAACCCACGATGCTAACACGGTGCTCATATATGATCCTATGACATGTGCAATACAGAACTGAAGTGTGAAAATAATCGTGCTCTGGTTTTTCAGTAAAATAAGCATATTAGGTTTTTATAGAAAAACGGGCAACATAACGGCCCTATTTTTAATATACCCAAAATAACCTGTACTCAAAAAATTTCTAGAGCAATACAGTATATATCTCATACAATCAATTTCCATAACAGATATTCGAGTAACCAAAAATCATGTTTGTTTTCATATGTTGCAGAAAATAAGTTTTATTCAAAAACGATATAAAACAGAGGTAATTGAGTCCCTACCTCGCTCAAATAGCAATACCACGCTATCGAATCCTCAAGGTATCGTTGACGATCACCCGGAGGGTCGGGAACCAATTTTAAGCCCTCGATCGTCCTTTGCGAAAAACCAACTTCTCACCGGAGGTTCAATTCCACAAACGGACTTCTTTGCTAAATTCCTAGCACAAAAAATAGCTAAGTTAGACATATAACTTGTCCAATTCGGCTCCAGACCCACACCAGAATGGTGGCACACAAAATGAGGTAAATCTCGACCGTCCGATCTCGATTTCTGTGCCTATTACCAAACATAGGCAATATATATATATATATATATATATATCAAACTTCTCCATTTTCTGAGTACATTCCAAAAATGGTAACAAAAACACAATCCAACGGCCAGATCAAAAAGTAAAACTTAAACTCAAAATATCTAAAAATGGCAACTTTCAATCCGGACAAAATGGGGTTGAGATATATATACCTTGATGATTCTTAAGATGAGACGGATCTAATGGGACCGGATAGAGGTCGAATGATGGCCGAAATCATCGTCGGTGACGAAAAAACCGATTCGGCCTCTATGAAGATTTCTGGCGATGCAGACGTCGGCGGCGGCGGAGCTTCGGCGCGGCACGATGATCCTTCGCTAGTTGGTGGCATGGACGGACGGTGGCTGGCGGCGACTTGGTGACGTCCTGCGGTGGTGCGGCCGAGAGAGCTGAGAGAGAAGAGAGAGAAATCGGGAAAGAAGAGAGAGAAGAGAAATGAGTGAACAAGCCACGTGGCCTGTTTTGAATGGGCTGTGCAATTTTTCAAAAATTATATATAAGTCCCAAAATTTCGAATCTCTATCAATCTAGTCCCCTAAAATTTACAATTTAGTCCCTCTGCACAAAATTTTTGCAAATTAATCCCCACAATATTATGTCTATAGAATTGGTAAAATATCCAAATTACCCTCCTAAAATCCGGGTTTTTACATTAATTTTGAACTAGACTGAATAGTAAAATACTCGTGGATGTAGGCTTTTTTTATTGGCCGAACCACGTAAAAATACTGTCTCCATTGTATAATAGTACTAGTTTACACTGCTTTCGACCTAGTTCTATTCTAAGAGCTAGATCAATCCCCGTTGTTGTTTCGTATTAGTTTTGTCAATTTGTTGAGCTATATGTTGCATATAAATATGCTTCGGCGCCTGAGCTGTGACTTGCAATTAATGTTGTTATGATTTTTGATATATTGTAAGTCGTAAAGTGAACGGATATATGTATAAGTGATGATCGTACCAATTCCATCTTTAAAAGGCAACTTCCCGGACCAATAACAATTAGTAGGTGTGTGCTTCTATCCAGTATTGGGGAAAAAAAAAGAAAAAAAAAGTACTTGTTCAAGAAACCAGAGATTGAACATATATGACAACGAGATAATTCCCAACACATTCTATATGTTTTAGATGAACGTCACGTTTTACCCTTTGTTTTTATGAAACTCAAAAATTAATATTCTCTCCCTTTTTTCTGACAAAAAAAAGTAATGCTCCTTCTCTTTTTGGTCAAATTTTTGACTAATTTTTTTTCTTCTATAAATGCAATAATACCCTTTAAATATCAACATCTAAACCACTACTTTGTTTAATTTTTTTAATAAAAATATGTCATACAAATTGTTGTTAAAAAACTGCATATCAATCTCTCTCTATAATTTGAAAAACCAACGTGTGATTTTTTTATTTATAAAAAGACAACTTAAATTATAGAGGGTGTTTGGTAATAGGGTTTTGAAAAATATGTAAAGATATTTTATATTTTAAGTTAGAACAAAAAGTTACACATAGTATAATTTTTTTTTTGTATTTTAAAATATAGAGAGGATATTTTTTGGGTTTTATGAGAACAAATTGTTAAATGTGGTATTTGGCTTAAACAAAGATGGGGAAATATAAGTGTGTTTGTAAAAGAGAAAGGGGAAAAAGAGAGAAGAGGAAGATGTCAGGGAAGAGGAAAATTAAAAGAAGATGAGAAAGAAGAGAGGAAAAAAAAACAGAAAATAAGGAGATATATTATGTTTACATGCATAAATAAGGAGAAAAAAGAGAGAAAAGGCAAAGAGAAGAAAGAGAGGAGGGAGAACAAAATAAAAGAGTGATGAAAATTAATAAGTCAAAAAATGAGCAAAAGAATAAGTAAATAAGAGAGAGGAAATTCAAAAAAATTTACAAAAATTAAGAGCGATTTCTATTTTAAATGAAAAATATTTATATATATATTTATATATATTTACATTCATAAATGAAATGTTCCAAGTGTTCCTATAATTCTTGCTCCCATTGAACCATTTGTATCTCTATGCCCTTTTACATGCGTAACATATTTAGTGTTAGCATTTGAATGTATTTAATATTAAATACAAGAATATCGCTATCCATAAGGAGGTGGAAGATATCTTCATATTTATGTTAAAAAGATATATATAAGGTATAGTTGATAGAAAATGTATATTTGCAGCATATTATATACATAGTAATTATGTGAGGATTTAATGGAGAAATTGACGAGCCTAAACCTATAAATAGAGGCTTAATCCTCTTCATTTCTTAGTCTCGGAGTGAGTAAAAAATGCCAAGAGTGAGAGTAAAAGTGAGAGTTTTATTCTAAGTATTAGGAAGAAAATTCTCTAAGGTGTATTTGAAGATCATTATGTAGAAGAGAGGAAACTATATGATTGTGAAAATTTTTCATATAGTGGAAGTCTTTCCTGAGGGTTGTGGTTTTTTCTTCTGATTTATGAGTTTTTCCACGTTAAATCTTGTGTTGTGCTTATTAATTTTGTTTATGTTTTAATTTTTCTATTTTTCTTGACATTTCTTTGAAGTAACATCCTGAACATAATGAATTTAGGTGATCAGATTCCTAATATTTAGTTCAATTGAAAAAGATTTAATGACCTTAATTTGACGGTTCTAGGTACTAACACATTTGCTTTGATTAGCAATCTGTCAAGACAAAGCAATATTGCAACATATTTTGTATCTTTATTATCTCTTATTAATTTTCTAAAGGGTTCAAATTTTGAACCAGAAAAATGTGTGGTTTATAATCAGAAAAATGTATAATATAATATGGTTTCAAAAGTGATAAAGTTTATAATATTTTCTCATGCATCGGTTTTAAATCGATATTGATAAGTCGACCAACATACTACCTCAATTTTGGCGTAAAAAGTTGTTTTAATCTCGTCACTTTTTAAGATGAAAAGATAAAATGAATCCACATTTCTCGTTAGCTCTGCGTAGTAGCGACGGAAAAAAATTAATTTTATATCAGTGTATACATCACTACTTATGAGAGAGTCTTAGTACGGCTTTAATACTCGATCTTATATAATAATTACAAGAAAGATGTCTTTCTCCGATGCATTTTTTCGTCAGCGAAGTACTGTAATTGTGTCAGAAAAGGTAATTTGACAATTGTCGATGTATTTTCTCGTCAGCAGACATCGTCGGTATAAGACCGTCGCTAAAAGTCACCTTCTGATGTAAATTGATTTTCGCCAGTGAAAGTATCATTCGCCAATGCTTTAATGAATTTTATCGACACACTCTTTGTGTCAGAGAAAGATTTATGTTGTTAAAAATATCACCAAATTTAAAAACTATTTGACTTTTACCGACACAAAAACTCGTCGGTGAAAGTCAAATAATCACCGACGCATTTATTCGTCGGTAAAAGTTATTTAAAAATATATTTTCCAACGACAAAATGCGTCGGTAAAAGTTTTTTTATAGTGCATTAATGCGTTGGCAAAAGTCTCCTTAGTTTTTTTTTTTAAAAATATTTAAATAATTCATTACTTAATAATAATTAATGAATAATAAGTAATAATGAATAATTAACTTCATTAACTAATAAATTAAAATTTGAAAGAAGATAAATTAATAACATAATTTTATTAAATAAAGAAAATATACAAACTTTATCTAAATTAGAACATATTGTAAAAATAAAAAACATCTACATTTCTAGTGGTGGAGGTGGTGACATCTCGATGCTGTGTTTTGCGATCAATGTTTGAAGCATACGATTTTGCTCGTTTAGTTGCCCCTGAGTCTTCTCGAGTCGGCGTTGATTTTTCGCTTCTTTCTCAACCATCTGTCGCTGAGTCTCGTCAATCCGCCGCGCGTACTGCGCATCTTTCTCAACCAACTGCTGTTTTAAGGTGGCGATGGTCTCAGCAACTTGTTCCGTACTGGCAGCACTCGGTCCTTAGCAACTTCTTTTTTCACATCCTTTCATCTAAGGGGCTATTTTACAGTGTCCACATGTAGGTTCCATGCATACAGTCGTAGATGTATCTGTTTTCTATGGATCAAAAGCCATAACTAGTTATATATTTATATTTATATACACAAGTATTTGTTTATGTATGTGTACTTTTAAACTAAGATGCTAAAATAGGCCTTAATAGATGATTTGTACTTAATCTATCGATTCATAAACTAACAGTAGTCTATTCATTAATTATTGATATACATTCTCCACTTTTCAGATATCATTAATGTCAATATATATTTATACATCTAATCTTTAAGTGACTATATAAAATTCATTGCACAGTCACCAATTTTTCATCTTTGTATTCATCTGCTTTGCTATTTTTTAGTTAGATAGTTAAATTTGTATGGCACATAATTTACTTGTGGTGTATTATAAAATATAAGTTAGAGTTCACTTGATCTTTATTGAAAAACCTACTTCAATTTTGGAAAAAATTTTCTCTGTTTAGTGATCTCATGCATAAAAGAGTAAAATAAATCTTTAAACAACATAAATATAATATCTATGCGTTTTGTTTTTAATAAGATACGTAATGGCAAAAAAGGTCTTAGAAAGCTTTGAAAAAGGATAAAAGAAAGAAAAAAACAAAGAAATAAAAGCAACCGATCGACATGGAAATATAATACATTTAACATATTTCTCTTATAACATAAAGAAAACATGACAAAGGTAAATCTTATTTTGGTCTAAATCACTTCATATCATGAAAAAACTATAATTCTATTCATATGTAAGATAGATATCTTTAACTCATCATTGTCATATTTTGTAACTATTAGAATCAGAATACCACATAAACTCTTTTCCAGTTATTGCTAACTTATTTTGTTATGCAAGTATAGTACTTGAGGCTAGCTCATATAGTTGGATAGGTAAGTGTGTGCTTTGGGACTCATATCCCCATGAATGTATCTTAAAAAAATTGTTAAGCAAGTATGAGTATTCACAACAGTTAACAATTACAATGAAAAATGAAATTTTCAAAAAGTTATGAGTCCTATTGGAACTGCATCAGAAAAAATACCGCCTAATTTAATCCATTAGGCACAAAAATAACTTCCCCAGTCTTGCAAATGCACTCTATGGGTTTTTTTTTCCAAGTTTTGGTTGCCATTACAAATTAAATAAACATAGAAAAATAATACACACAACGACATATAAATTATTATGGATGGTAGTAGAAAAATTTGCCAGCGGTATACTGATGAACCACATGACAATATCCATCAGGCAGTTTTCGTAACAAAGGAAATTTAAGTAACAAAGGAAATTTTCGTATCATCATTAACCAAACAAAAAATAAAAGTATCACAACAAGATAACACAAGAATATCACCTGATCGGTAACCATATTAGAAATCAAATCCAAGGCATATATCACATAAGAATATTACAAAATTATCACAAATCATAAAATTAAAAAAAATTAAATACACAAAATTAGTTTCAGAAGCACTTAACTTTCAAACCATAAGATCACTGAGAAAAGGAGATCACGAGCCCAAAAGACCAAGCAAAACAAACTGAGACCAAGCAAAAGAGAGAGGAACCGAGAGCAAAAGAGAGAGGGCGATAGAAGAGAGAGAGGCGGTAAGGAAGGAGTGATGGTGAGAGAAGAGTGGCGGAAGAGAGAGAAAGGGGCGGCGAAAGAGAGAGAGAAAGAGAGAGAGAAGGAGGGGCTGTGAGCGATGAGAAAAATGGGAAAAAAAGGACTGCAGCTGAATTGAGACTAAGGGAAAGAGGAGAATAGGGTTTTGTTGTAAAATTTTTTTATTAATTGTTTTATTAACTTTCCCCGATGGAATAAAGACTCGCTCGGCAAAGGTACCTTAAAAATTCTTTAATTTTGGATAAAAAGATAATAGGCGCCAAATAATAATTCTTTTTGAAGTAAGGTGATGCATTTTTTTTTTCAATATCTTTTTACCGACGGAAAATAAATTACCCGTCGGTAAATGACAAATATACCGACGCAGGCCCGTCAGCATAGAGTGCCCATAATTAGATTTTTTGGACAACTTTTACTGACAGGTTTCATCCCAACGCATCAGCAAATATATATTTCTCCGACGGATTTTACATAACCCGTCAGTGAAAGTCTGCTTTCTTTTCTTGTAGTGTATTCATTCATCGACCCCTATAACATAAATGAATGTGGGGCTGCTCTTAACCAAAAAGCCATTTGTACTCTTCATTTTAGTAAGTGCCTTTGATTTATTATAGCAATATAACATAAATAAATGTGGGGCTGCTCTTAACCAAAAAGCCATTTGTACTCTTCATTTTAGTAAGTGCCTTTGATTTATTATAGCAAAATAGCTGAAAATTCCAATGAATTTATATCTGATTCGTTATAACAGATTTAAGCTTTATGTATTCAATAAAAAATTGATATTTTCATATATTTATACCATTACTAATAAGGAATGGCACGCACAATCCACATGTCAATTGTTAATTTTGCTTATGAGTTTTACAATTTTCTCTTAGGTGAGAAGTGCTACAAAATGTAGTTTTATATATAGTGTATTGATTTATTGATTAAGTCGTGTATAACACATACCTATACATACACCAAAAATATTTTACAATAGTAGTGCAACAATTATTTTTCATGTGAGTTAATAATAATTGTGCGAAATTAATATAGCAACATATTTAGATGATATTGTTATAGTTATACTAACAAAAGTAGAATAATGCTTGAGGTCCTAATTATTATACTAAATTTTTGATGCCAACTAATATTTTATGTGATTTGTTATTATTTAATTAATGATAATATTTAATCTATTTATAATAAATTTTAATATACTAATTGAATGATGATAAATAAAATTTAATACAATAGTTAAGATCCTTAGTATTTTTATAAGTATCTGCACACCTTTTGGTATTGCTACTTTTATTACCTCCTAATCGAAATATGAAAGGATAAATTATAAGTTGAGCGATTCTTTTTAAGTGATATTGATCACTAATTAGTGAGAGCTTGACTACGATGTCTACAATGATCGTATATATTTATAATTTAACGGAAAAGATGTAAAACAATAATGATTGAGGTTTGTTAAGAGTAGTGAACTTAAGTCGTACAATTGTAACATATATAAGTAAAACTGTCTTGCCATTTACAAAAGTACTGATGAATTTAATATTGCTTTAATCGGAATACGGTGGATCCAATTTATAATGTGATTAAAAGAAAGGACTATTAATATTTGTGTTATGGATGAACAAAGAAAAATGTAAGAAGAATTCAAAGAAAAAGAAAAAAGAAAAAAGAAAAGAAGACAAATAAGGTCAAATATATGTCTTGAGCTTTTTGATATTGAAGAGCTAATTAAAGCAGTTAATTTGATCTCTTATTTTAACATAAGACCAAAAATATTCTAGCCCCAAAGGAATAAGGCAAAACCATTACATACAAAACCGAAAGTCGAAGTGTGGCCAAAAAAGAGCATAGCAAAAAGTTATTGTTGGTTGGTGTTCGATTCTTTTCTACTGCATTACATGATATCTTGCAAGAAAGAGTGACACTCCGATCTATACCAAAGGTAAAACCGAGGAAAGTCCACTGAAATGACATCTAAATAATGAGCTTAATTGTACTAAAAGCAGCTCCCTTAATGCAGAATCACAATCACATAATAATATCAAGAAAAGGCTTTTTTACTCGAAAAATTAGGAAAGTAGCTAAAGTGGATCCCTTTGAACTTTCTTGGAGCATAAAGGAACTTCAACCGCACCCAAAAAAAAAAAAAAAAAAACACACTCATACTATGTTGCAATGGAGCTAGTCTTTAAATTTAAAAATAGAACTGCAGGCCTGAAATTCAACAGGCAATTTTACAAGAGTCCACAACACCAACACCTTCAACCTCCAACCCAAATGATCCACCGTTTAAGTACTTATTCACATGTATAAAAAAGACGGCATTTCGCTGTGCCTATAATTTCTTTATATCCAATATTAGTGTAAGGTCTTGGTTAGATAATTTTTCTATCCTAACAAAGAAGCTCATCGGATAGTTTGCCGTACCAGTGTATACAAATGGTACTTTCGATATTGAAAACCAGAGTTACCAATCAGTCATTCCTAATAACAAACCAATGAGTCATGGGAAGACAATCCATGGTGTTGTGTGCAAAAGTGCAAGCGAAGTGCTGAGTGTATGCGAAAGGTCAAAAATTTTGCTTACATTTTGAGAACTCACTTGTTTCTGCTCTCATTTTGTGAGCTCAACTACTTATGTAAGATGATATTTGCAAGCTCATTTAGGTGACATCTAACAAACTTATCTTCATTTGCTCACAACTGAATGCAATCACTCCGAAGAAAATGCATGCAACCTCAACTGATCATTGGGTAGCTCAACCAATATCAAGAAAATTATTGTTTAAATTAAGATAATTAATTCAAATTAAGACATTCAAATTTAAATAATTAAGTGATATTTGTATTTATCTTATTAGATTTTAGATAATTATGTCACTTGATGTGAGACATGTAGTTATATTGTTGTGTACGACTAGGATTCTTCTTCTATAAATAGGAGTTTTTAGTCATTTTTAGAAAACAAGCTGATGAGTATTCTCTTACTTTGTAAACACTCAATAATAAATGACAGTGGATACAGGTCATCTTTTTAGGGCTAAACCATTATAAAAATTCATCTCTTTTATATCTTTTCTAGCAATCATCACACACAATTTGGTTTGATTCTGCTTGCGAATTTGGTTATAATTTATGTTGACAAAATCTTCATTAACAATTGGCGCTAGAAGGAAGACTATTCCAGTAAACTACTTTGACTGCTAGCAATGCACAACAAAGAGACCAAATGACTCTTCCTGCCACCATTAATCCACTGACAGATCCAATGGCTCCTCTTGGTGCATGTAATAACTAGACGTCTCCAACCACAGGACTTATCGGATCGTATGTAGGCCGGAACCGTCGAAAGTCAAGTACTCAACAACGAACAAATCACCACTGCTTTGGGTAATCTCCAGGATACCCTAAACACCTTGCTGTAAGGAATCACTATTACTCAACAAGCATATATTCCTGAAGATATAATTCCTATTGAGAGAGTTACACGTAGTTGATTCGTATGCAACCAATAGAGGAGATCTCCTCCCGGAAGGTTTAGAGCACAAGATGTGCACAATGAAGATCTTAGAAGTAGGCTAACACATAGTCAAGATTTACGAGACAGATTACCACGCGGTGAAAGCAGTGACCAAGCCGAACAACAAAGGAATGTCTTCAATAGACTCAAAGGTCAAAACGATCTCAGAAACCATATCAACGAGCGGCGAGAAGAAAGTTTACAAAAGAGATATGAGGAAAGTCGCATGCATGAATGATGGGAGACTTATCATTATAACTCGCAACCAAGAACGGTACTACAATACAATGAGCAAAGGAATGCTAACCATTGACTCCGTGATGGAATGCTAACCACTGACTCAATGAATAATGACCATGGAGAAATCCTTTGCCTACCCATTCAGTCACTTCTATCTCCAACCCTAATTAGCAACGTGTGGGAGGGATACAAATGAATGATTTGAAGGATGCACACGAGGCGCTAAAGGCACAGGAAGATGAACTCAATGTAAGATATCGTGATTCTTCTTTCAATCGAGATATACAGGAAGCGGTGTTACCACCTAACTTTAAAATGCCAATGATCACACCTTATAAAGGAATGAGTGATCTACAAGAACATCTAGACCACTTCAATGACCTAATGGAACTTCATCAGGTTTTAGATCTTGCTAAATATCGCTGCTTTGCAGTAACTTTCACCAAGGGTACCAAAAGATGGTCTAGTTCTCTTGAGGTCTCTGTAAGGCCTCAATTTAGCACCATATTCCTTAGGCATTACCAGTCCACCAAATAATTCGAATTGCCATTGGCTCACTTATCTAGTATTAAGCAACGGGCTAATGAAACTCTTAAATCTTACCTCTCCAGATTCAATGCAAAACTTGCATTTGTCATGCACTAGATGAGGTTGTGCTTGCATACATGATTGCAGGAGTATGAGATGAAACCTTAGTATGGGAAAAACCCCAAAAATGAGATTGCAAAACAATGACAGAGTTTTACAAAAGAGCTAATAAGCATATGAGAGTAGAGAGTTCCAGGGAAGCATTGTGCAAAAACAAAAGATGACAGTATCACCAAAAATTCAAGCACACAGAAACCTGAGAATAATAACTTAAGAGGCAACGACCGAAACAGAAAGAATGGTAACAAACATGAATCCTCTCCTAAGAAGTTATGTAATGATCATAAGAGATTAACAGTCCCGCATTACAACAACTTTATTGAGTTGACTGCATCCTTGGAGCATATGTATGTTATGTTAGAAGATAAACTTAACTATAGGATACCACCTTCTATCAAGAAAGAAGCATCAAAGAGAGACCCAAAGAAGTATTGCTAATTCTACAAAGAGATCGGACAAGACACCAATCGATGCTTTGCACTCATATTCGAAGTCGAAGATTTAATTCGAAGGGGCTACCTAAAAGAGTTTGTTGCATGCAAGAATAATACTCACAGCCAAAGAGAGCATGAAGAAGATAAGCGACAAGCAGAAGACATCGTACGAGACATCAGGACCATCTTTGGAGGCTTACACATCAATGGTGAGTCTAAAAGAGCTCAGAATAGATATACCAAAGAAGTCAATACCAGTCTTCTCACTAATATTCACCATCTCAATAAAAGACCAACCATGAGATTTGTAAGAGAATGCAATGACATCACCTTCATTGAAGGGGATGCATGACTTGTGCACCACCCTCACAGTGACGTCCTTGTAATCAAAGCCTAAGTAAGGAATAGTAACCTTTACAGAATGCTTATCGATAATGGTAGTGTTGTTGATATCGTATATTTGGATGCATTCAAAAAGATAGGGTTGAGCAAAGACCTCCTAAAACTAGTCATCACTTCACTCTATAGGTTTATAATTTTCTCATCCCACCAGGTACAATTTCACTCTCGATTATAGTTAGTGATGAACCCCGTATCTCAATAGTTATGACTGAGTTTTTAATCATCGATTGCCCTTCTACATTCAATGCAGTGATTGGACGACCTACCTTGAAAATTTTGAAAACAATTACATCCATCTACCATTTGACTATGAAGTTCCTGACTTTAGAAGGAATTGGACTTGTGTGAGGAAGCCAATATGAGGTATGTGAATGTTACAACAAAGCCTTAAATATAGCCTCCAGACGTAGAGGAGCTAATTAAGTGCTGGTAGCTGACCTAAAATTTATGAGCAAGGAGGCGATTGATGACAACCTCAACCTGTGAACAAATAATGATGAACCTTCTACTGGACCTATCAAAGAACTTATTGAGCTATAAGTGCACGAGAAAGAGCCTACACGAGTACTAAAACTCGGCAAACAATTGAAAGAAGAGGTTCACAAAGAGTTATCAGCATTCCTAATAGACAATCTAGATGTTCATGCTTGGAATCATTCAAACGTGGTTGGGATTGATCCAAACATTATGTGTCACCGCCTTAATATCGATCCTAATCACAAGCTGGTTAGGCAAAAGCGGAGAGCAATAGATGCAGACTAGTATCAAGCACTTAAAGACAAAGTAGATAAACTCCTCAATATCGGTTTTATTTGGGAATCATTCTACCTAAACTGGCTCCTCGTCAAAAAGCCTAATGGGAAATAGCGAACATACGTAGATTTCATTAACTCTAAAAAAGCCTGCCCTACAGATAACTTCTCATTTCCTTGCATAGACCAACTAGTAGAAGCAACTTCTGGTACTCAGTTTTATGGACGCATACTCTAGTTACAACTAGATCCCAATGTATAAGCTAGATGAAGAGCATACATCCTTCATCACTGACTAAGGCTTATACTATTATAAGGTCATGTCGTTTGGGCTAAAGAATGCTGGTGCAACCTACTAGAGGTTAGCGAACATGATATGCATAGAATAAATAGGCAAAACCATGGAGGTGTATATAGACGATATGTTAGTAAAATCAAAGCATGCATCAGAACACGTGGCACACGTGGGTACAATGTTCAACATACTACGACGCTACAAGATGAAGCTAAATCTATTGAAGTGTGCTTTCGGCATCGGATCAGGAAAGTTCTTAGGATATATGGTAAACAACGAGGAATAAAAGCCAATCTTGAGAAGATACAAGCTTTGATAAATATGCAATCTCCAACATAGCCGAAAGAAGTTCAAAGCTTGACAAGGAGGGTCACTGCACTTAATCGATTTATATCACGTGCAATCAATAAATGCCTTCTATTCTTCAATGCACTAAAGGGATCAATGATGGGCTTATATTTTAGACTTTATTTATATACCTTTTATTTAATTTTTTGCTTAATTGTTATTTTTTTTAAAGTCTGTACCTTAATTTGTGTTATCTTGTTAAACTGAGCAGGTTATGTGGCACTGATTGAAAAGAGGCTTAAAAGTGGTGTTTTCTAAAACACAACTAAGAAAGAAGATAAAAATAAGAGTCTAAGATCAAATGACAAGCTCATGTGTGATGTATTGCACTCGTGAGAACTAGTTAAGTTGGGGCCAAAATATTTCTGGTACCTATATGTACATGAGTGAGCAAGATCAGATTTTAGACACTAAATAATAAAGGCTCAAGGAGCTCATGTTCTAGTTATTACTTCACCTGCACATAAAAGTGGTGAAGATTTTAAGGAAACGTAAGAATAAAATCAAATAGGAAGTTAAATAATAAAGGATTCTTCCCCTTTTCATAATGTCGGTGGCCTATTCTTTTGATGAGCGTGAAATTTTTTTGGGTAATTAAAATCACTTTAGTCGGCTACCCATTATCACATACACTGCATATAAATACACGAAAATAGAGACATAATGGGAAGGAGTCTAGAGGGAAGACTAGCTACAACAAGCATGAGAAGCAGAGAAGGTAGAACACAATTTCAGAGAGAGAAACACTCATTCTAGAGAGAGATTTAGAGAGAGAGCCAAGAGGAGGAGACGAATACGGTGGAGTCTGGAGATAGAGAAGCTAAATTCGCCTTCTAAATCCAGTTCTTCTTTCTTTTCTTCAATATGTTTAAGAACATCTTTTTCTATTTTCTTATTTTTATCATGAACTAATTTCTTTTTATCTAGAGGAATGATGTAGCATAAGTTAGATACTATGTTTTTAATTGCCAACTTTATTATTTGAGAAATTTTCATTCAGTTTATTTGTATTATCTTGTTCTTCATGCTTTTAATTACTTAATCACCAATTAATTAATTTGGTATTTGAAATTCAGCACTCGAGAGAGGGAATTTTAGATGTGACTATTAGTTAATATAACTTAGAAATTTATAGAGTTCGGGAGACCTATAATTTGTTTGAAGTCAATTAAAAAGAATCACAATACTTAATAAATTCTTATTATCTAGGGATATTGAAATCGGATATTAGGAATAATTTTGGCTCGACACTTGGGAGAGGAAGTTGAATACTTTAGGATTCTTGGCTTATAAACTAGGAGATTAGTCACTAATAAAGTGGCATAAAAAGCATAGTGGATAAATAGGTGAAATCAAACTTCTAGAGTTTTTACATATTGATTATTTTCTCTGTTATGAATCTTAAATACTTAATAAATTCTTATTATCTAGATTTTTATAGGGATATTGAAATTGGATATTAGGAATAATTTTGGCTCGATACTGTGGAGAGAAAGTTGAATACTTTAGGATTCTTAGCTTATAAACTAAGAGATTAGTCACTAATAAAGTGACATAAAAAGCATAGTGGGTAACTAGGTGAAATCAAACTTCTAGAGTTTTTACATATTGATTGTTTTTTCTGTTGCGAATCTTAGTTTTATTTTCTTTATTTTTTTCTAGTTTATATTCTATTTTTATTACTCAATTTTCTAGATAAAATTAGGATTATTTTAATTGCAGTACTTAGTAAAAATTAGGTTTCAATCCCTGTGGGTACTACATCCTTATTTTCTTTTATACTACTAAAACTTGACACCGTGCACTTGCAGAATTATCTCGTAACAAGTTTTTAGCACTGTTGCTAGGGATTGTATAATCTTAATTTTATTAATGCTATTACCAATTAATCTTAGTTTTAATTTAGATTTATTTTATTTATTTACTTATTTTATTTTATTTTATTTTGTAGTTGATGCGTAGAGTGAAAAGTTTTGAATTACTTCCTTTTGATCCTGAAATCGAGAAAACGCTTCGAAAGATAAGGGAAGAGAAGAGAAGAGAAGGTAAAGTAATGGCGGCCAACAACAACAATGATCAGCAACAACGGGCAATCCGGGAATACTTCAAACTGGTTGTTAATGAAAATTACTCCGGGATTGCTCGCCAAACCATCAATGCAAATAACTTTGAGCTTAAGCCTACACTAATTAGCATGGTGCAACAGAATCAGTTTGGGGGATCTGCTTTAGAAGACCCGAATGTCCACTTGACGATGTTCTTAGAGATATGCGATATGGTCAAAATGAATGGTGTTACTGAAGATGCTATTAGACTACGTTTATTCCCTTTCTCTCTTAGGGATAAAGCAAGAGGTTGGTTGCTATTTGTTCCACCAGGAAGTATCACTAGTTGGCAAGATACGTCTCAAAAATTTCTGCAAAAATTTTTCCCTCCTGCAAAGACACTCCAATTAAGAAGCAAATTAGCCAATTCAAGCAGGTAGACTTTGAGCCATTCTATGAGGCATGGGAGAGATTCAAAGATTTACTTCATCGATACCCACAACATGGATGCCAAGATTGGCTTCAGATTCAACTTTTCTACAACGGGTTAAATGGTCAAACTAAGACCATTGTTGATACTACTGCTGGAGGCACTCTAATGGCAAAGACTGCAGATGAAGCTCACTTATTTTTGGAGGAGATGTCAACTAACAGTTACCAATGACCGACTGAGCGATCAATGAATAGAAAAGTGGTAGGGATTTATGATTTAGACCCAATAACAGCTCTCACTGCACAAGTTTCAGCATTTTCAAACCAATTTGCAGCATGGACTAATTTGGGTGCACCATTAAATCAAGAAAATATTTCAGCTGTAAATATGCCAAATGTAGGAGCTGAGGTTAGTATTGAACAGATGCAGTTTATCAACAACCAAAACTCCAATAACTAATTGAGGCAATCAATTGCCAAATTATTATCATCTGGGACTTCGTAACCATGAGAACTTTTCTTATGGTAATACGAAGAATGTGCTAAATCCTCCTCCTAGGTTTAATAATCGAGCAAATATTGGCAGTCAAGTTAATGAAATAAGCCCTTATTAGAAGACTTGTTGAGTACCTTTATAGTGGAGACAAGAAGCCAATTCAACAAAGATAAAGCAAGAATGGACAACATTGAGACACATATGGGGAATATGGGTGCAACAATAAAGTCTCTTGAAGTTCAAATTGGTCAACTTGCATCCACCATTAATGCTCAAAAGATAGGGAGATTTCCAAATGATAGAGAGGTGAATCCTAAAGAGCACTGTAAAGCCATTACCCTCAGGAGTGGAAGAGAAGTTGAGGGGCTGAAGCCACAAGCTTCAACATCATCACAAATAGAAGAACATTCACAAGAAGAGGATAATCAAGGGCAAGCAATAACAGAGGTAGTGAAACCTAACTCTATATTATTTCCAGATAATCCTCCAATTCTTAAGACTCCTATTCCTTATCCTCAAAGATTTCAGAAAAAGAAAGTTGATGCGTAATTTTCCAAGTTTCTAGAAATCTTCAAGAAAATTCACATCAACATACCCTTCGCAGATGCCCTAGAGCAAATGCCCAACTATATGAAATTCATGAAGGAAGTGATGTCTAAGAAGAGGAAGTTAGAGGATTTCAAGACGGTGAAGCTAATTGAAAAATGTAGTGCAATTCTCCAAAAGAAGTTGCCTCAAAAGTTAAAAGACCTAAGAAGTTTCACTATTCCTTGCATTATTGGCGGTTCTGAGTTTGATAAAGCATTATGTGACCTTGGTACAAGCATTAATCTAATGCTCTTGTCTATTTTTCAGAAGTTAGGACTTGGAGAAGTTAAACCAACAACTATCACACTACAATTGGTAGATAGATCTCTTACTTATCCTTGCAGAATTATTGAAGATGTCTTAGTAAAGGAAGACAAGTTCATCTTTCCTGCCGATTTTATGGTGTTAGATATGGAAGAAGATCAAGAAATTCCTCTAATTCTTGGGCGACCATTCTTGGCTATCGGAAGAGCAGTAATTAATGTTCAAAAAGGGGAATTGATGTTGAGAGTGAACGATGAGGAAGTCATTTTCAACATCTATCAAGCAATGAAGTTTCCCGATGAGATGAGCACTTGCCATCGAGTAGATGTGATTGACAAATGTGTGGTCGAATGCCATGCAGTTGAAAAGAGATGTGATCCACTAGAACATTATCTTACCACCTCTTTAACCAAGGATAAAGATGCCGATTTGAAAATTAAAAACAATGAAGTTATGTGATATGTAGGTGCTCTCGAGGCCTTACACGTTGAGACAAAAGCTCAGAGACAACCAGAGTACTTAGAATCTATTGCAGTATTAGAAGATTCAGAAAAATTTGCACCTCAACCCGAATTAAAGCAATTACTAGAACATCTTTGATATGCATTTTTAGGTGAGAATTCTTCCTTTCTAGTAATAATTTCTGCATTATTGACATCTGAAGAGGAAGAGAAATTGCTTCGGGTTTTAAGAGAGTACAAATCAGCATTGGGATGGTCTATTATAGATATTAAGAGAATAAGCCCATCGATAGTCATGCACAAGATCTTAATGGAGGAATCTTACAAACATCAATTGAGCATCAAAGAAGGTTGAATCCAGCAATGAAGGAGGTTGTTAAAGCAGAAATTCTAAAGCTACTTAAAGCAGGAATCATATACGCCATATCTAATAGTTCATGGGTGAGTCCAGTTCAAGTGGTACCAAAAAAAGGTGGCATGACAGTTGTGAAGAATGACAACAATGAACTCATCCCGATGAGAACAGTCACAGGTTGGTGAGTATGCATTGACTACAGGAATCTTAACAAGGCAACCAAGAAAGATCACTTCCCCTTCCTTTTATTGATCAAATGTTAGATCATTTAGCTGGCTATAATTATTATTGTTTCCTTGATGGTTATTATGGATATAACCAAATTGCAATTGCTCCCGAAGATCAAGAGAAAACAACTTTTACATGCCCTTATGGAACATTTACTTTTAGAAGGATGCCGTTCGGATTGTGTAATGCCCCCGCCACCTTTCAACGATGCATGATAGCAATTTTTCATGACATGGTGGAGGAGATTATGGAAGTCTTTATGGATGACTTTTCAGTTTTTGGTTCATCTTATGATAATTGCGTACAAAATCTTTCTCTAGTTTTACAAAGGCGTGAAAGACTAATCTAGTTCTCAATTGGGAGAAGTGCCATTTTATGGTACAAGAGGGGATTGTACTTGGACACAAAGTATCTTCCAAAGGAATAGAAGTTGATCGAGCCAAAATTGAGACAATTGAAAAACTTTCTCCAGCACACAATGTCAAAGGCATATGAAGTTTCTTGGGCCATGCTGGATTTTATCGGAGATTTATTAAGGATTTTTCTAAAATTGCTAAACCATTATGTAATATCCTAGAAAAAGACACTCCTTTTGTTTTTTTAGATGATTGTTTGCAGGCATTTAATTTGTTAAAGGAAAAGTTGATTTCTGCACCAATCATGGTGGTGCCCAATTGGAGCGAGCCGTTTGAGATCATGTGCGATGCTAGTGATCATGCTATTAGAGCCTTACTTGGATAGAAGCGAGACAAGATCTTTAGAGCAATCTATTATGCTAGCCGAACTCTTGATAGTGCATAATAGAACTACACCATAATCGAGAAGGAGATGCTTGTAGTGGTCTTCGCATTTGATAAATTTCGGCCATACATCATTAGGTCAAAAGTGATTGTCTATACAGATCATGCTGTCACCCATTATCTAATAGCAAAGAAAGATGCCAAGCCTCAGTTGATCAGATGGATTTTACTATTGCAAGAATTTGATGTTGAGATCTGAGACAAGAAGGGGAGCAAAAATGTTATAGCAGATCATCTCTCAAGGCTTGAGTTGGAGGAAACAAGTGAGGATTCACTCAATCAAGAAGCCTTTCCTGATGAGCAACTTTTTAATGCTGAAGCAAAGCTCCCATGGTATGCAGATTTTGTTAATTATTTAGCTTCGGGAGTTTTACCTCCGGATCTCACTTCTCAACAAAGAAAGAAATTTTTGCATAATGTGCAATCTTACTTGTGGGATGATCCATTGCTTTTCAAGAGGTTCCTAGATCATATAATACGGAGGTGTGTTCCTTTAGAGGATACTCAAGCGATTCTTCATCAATGTCATTCTTCACCATATAGAGGACATTTTGGACCTACAAGAATAGCAACAAAGTGTTACAATCTGGTTTTTATTGGCCTACTTTATTTCGTGATAGTTATACTTTTGTGAAAACTTGTTATCATTGCCAATGCCTTGGTAATATCTCACGACATCATGAGCTTCCATTGACAAGCATGCTATAAATAGAGCTCTTCGATGTTTGGGGCATCGACTTTATGGGTCCGTTTCCACTTTCTTTTGGCCAGGTATATATCTTGCTTGCTGTTGATTGTGTCAAAATAGGTTGAGGCTGTGACTACTCCAACGAACGATGCTAGGGTGGTTTTAAAATTCCTTCATAAGAACATTTTCACTAGATATGGAACTCCAAGAGCGATTATTAGTGATGAAGGGACACACTTCTGTAACAAACTATTGAATGCTCTGTTGGCTAAATATGGTGTGAAGCATAAGGTAGCACTTGCTTATCACCCTCAAACAAATGGCCAAGTTGAAATATCTAACCGGGAGATAAAGCATATTGTAGAGAAGATAGTAAGTATCAACCGGAAGGATTGAGCTATGAAATTGGATGATGCATTGTGGGCATATTGAACGGCTTTCAAAACATCTATCGGAATGTCACCGTATCGGTTGGTGTTTGGGAAGGCATGTCATCTACCAGTGGAGTTGGAGCATCATGCTTATTGGGCAGTTAAGAAACTACATTTTGATCTAAAGGAAGCAGGTGAGCAGCGAATAATACAATTAAACGAAATGGAGGAATTCTACAATGATGCCTATGAGAATGCTAAGATATACAAGGAGCAGACAAAGAAGTGGCATGACTAACAAATCTTAAGGCGCGAGTTTTCTCCAGGACAACAAGTTCTTCTACTCAACTCTCGTATGAAGTTGTTGCCTGGTAAACTAAAGTCAAGGTGGTCAGGACCATTTGTTATGGACAAGGTATTTCCGTCGGGGCTGTCAATGTAAAGGGTAGTGACAGACGGATTTTTTGAGTTAATGGCCAAAGGTTGAAGCATTACTATGGACAAGAAGAGCGAAATATTGAGAGCATTCCTCTTAGAGACCCAAATTGAAAAAGAAGAAGACGTCTGGCTGAGGACGTTAAACTAAGCGCTTCTTGGGAGGCAACCCAAGCTTTCAAGATTTCTAAACTTTCTTTCTTTTTGATTTTTGATTTTTCGATTTTATTTTTGTTTTAGTTTATTATGTCTTAAAAAGTTTGAGTTCTTAATTTTTCTTGCTCTTTAGTTTAATCAGTGTGTCCTCCATTTGAGATTACGGTCTACTTCTAGCTGTGTTTCTTGAGGATGAAGACTAAGATGAAGAGACCTCCGCTTCTGTCAGGGAAGTCATCTGTACTTTACTTTTCTTTATTTTACATTTAGGACAATGTCTATTTTAAGTGTGGGGGGAGCGGGGGGGACGAAATGGTATGGTATTTTTCTTCTATTTTTCGTTTAAAAAAAATTTCAAAAAAAAAAAATAATTGAAAAACATTTCAAAAACAATTGTTTTTGAGTTTTGGTTTAGTTTAATTGTCAAATGCTGATGATAAGACTTTGATTTAACTGAATAGGGTTCTTGGAAGAATGATGAACATTGTTTTTGTCTGTGTACTTGATTATGTGTTATTTGAGTTTTACTTATGATTCCTTGATGATTTTGAGCACATAGATGGTTGCATTTAATTGTTTTGTTTACTAAGAGAAAGTTTATGTAGATTAAGTATATTCTTTGAAATCTCATTAATAAGCTCTAGAATCTGTTTAATTATCACTTGAGGTGAAATCCTAGACTGCATTGCATTAGAGATATGATTTAGGCTATCTTTGGATCGTTTGAGCCTTTCAAGCCTACCCTTGACACACTTATATCCTTAGTTTACCCATTTGAGCCTAATTATTGACATTTTCCTTGATACCCATATTTTTAGCCTAGCTTTAAAAAGTTTCCAATATTTTACTTTACACCTGATAGCACGTATTATTTTTGTTGAAAATATTTTGAATTATGCAATTTGGGAGGAAGGGTGGTGTTGAGGAAAAATATTTTGTAGAGGCATGAAAAAAACAGAAGAAGAAAGTACTATACCTATGTGAAAAAAAAAGTGAAGAAAAATGAAAAAAATATGTGGTGAAAATTATGAAAAATCATAAGTTTGGGGCTATAGTAGTTTGAAAAAAAAATTGTTGATAAAAGAAGGGAATGGAGAACAAGTTTTGGGGGAGCTATGGATTATTTCGAATTTAAAGGTTGAGAAAAGATAAAGATCCAAGAATAAAACATGTGCTTAGGGTGATTTGAGCCACAAATATGTCTATTATCCTGCCTTCACCTTAGCCTAACATTATAAGCTTAATAAAGTCCTATTGATCTTTGGTATAGTGTAGTCTACATTAGTGGAGAGTGATATGAAAAATAGGCCTATGGAGTTGATATATTTCTATATAGAGATATTTCACAATTACTTGTTTGCATAAGCTGAGCCGAGTTGAGAGTGATTGAATGTAATTGTTTCTTCACACACACACTAAAGGAATCTATAGTGGAATCAGGTTGGTATTTGAATTGAAATTCTAGACTTTTACAGTGTTCGGAGTTTTTTCTTGAGCTTTATATTATGTGAAATCTTTGAGGCAATTTTTGAGAATTAAATTGGGTCATGGTTAGGTTATGTTTAGGTGTTTCGGGTTTTAATTTTGGTTTTCTTTCTTTCTTTTGCTCGAGAACTAGCAAAACATTAAGTTTGGGGGTATTTGATGGGCTTATATTTTAGAATTTATTTATATGCCTTTTTTTTTAATTTTTTGCTTAATTGTTATTTTTCTTAAAGTCTGTATCTTAATTTGTGTTATCTTTTTAAACTGAGCAGATTATGTGGTACTGATTGAAAAGAGGCTTAAAAGTGTTGTTTTTTCTAAAATACAACTAAGAAAGAAGATAAAAATAAGAGCCTAAGATCAAATGACAAGCTCATGTGTGATGTATTGCGCTCATGAGAACTAGTTAAGTTAGGGCCCAAATATTTCTAGTACTTGCATGTACATGAGTGAGCAAGATGAGATTTTGGACACTAAATAATAAAGGCCCAATGAGCTCATGTTCTAGTTTTTACTTTACCTGCATGTAAAAGTGGTGAAGATTTTAAGGAAACGTAAGAATAAAATCAAATAGGAAGTTAAATAATAAAGGATTTTTCCCCTTTTCAGAATGTCGGTGGCCCATTCTTTTGATGAGCGTGAAATTTTTTTGGATAGTTAAAATCACTTTAGTCGGCTACCTATTATCACATATGCTGCATATAAATACACGAAAACAGAGACACAATGGGAAGGAGTCTAGAGGGGAGACCAGCTACAACAAGCGTGAGAAGCAGAGAAGGTAGAACATAATTTCAGAGAGAGAGAGACTCATTCTAGAGAAAGAGCCTAGAGGAGGAGACAGATACAGTGGAGTCTGGAGACAGAGAAGCTAAATTCGCCTTCCAAATCCAGTTCTTCTTTCTTTTCTTCAATATATTTAAGAACATCTTTTTCTGTTTTCTTATTTTTATCATGAACTAATTTATTTTTATCTAGAGGAATGATGTAGCCTACGTTAGATACTATGTTTTTAATTGCCAACTTTATTATTTGAGAAATTTTCATTCAGTTTATTTATATTATCTTGTTCTTCATGCTTTTAATTGCTTGATCACCAGTTAATTAATTTGGTATTTAAAATTCAGCACTCTGGAAAGGGAATTTTAGATGTAACTATTAGATAGTATAACTTAGAAGTTTATAGAGTTCGGGAGACCTATAATTTCTTTGAAGTCAATTAAAAAGAATCACAGTACTTAATAAATTCTTATTATCTATATTTTGATAGGGATATTGAAATCGGATATTAGGAATATTTTTGGCTCGACACTCGGGAGAAAGAGTTGAATACATTAGGATTCTTGGCTTATAAACTAGGAGATTAGTCACTAATAAAGTGGCATGAAAAACATAGTGGATAACTAGGTGAAATCAAACTTTTAGAGTTTTTACATATTGATTATTTTCTCTATTGCGAATCTTATTTTTATTTTCTTTATTTTTTTTCTAGTTTAATATTATATTTTTATTACTCAATTTTCTAGATAAATTCAGAATTATTTTAATTGCAGTACTTAGTAAAAATTAGGTTTGAATCCCTATGGGTACAATATCCTTATTTTCTTTTATACTACTAAAACTTGACACCGTGCACTTACGGAATTATCTCGTAACAACCAAAGTGCTTTGAATAGACTGAATAATGTGAACAAGCCTTTCAAGATCTCAAGAAACACCTAGGAGAGTCACCATTACTTTCCAAGCCGATTCCTAGAGAAACTTATACATTTATCTCGTTGTATCACAACATGTAATTTCAGCTACTCTTGTATGTGAGAAAGAAAAGATCCAATACCCAGTCTATTGCATCAGCAAACGACTTCTTGATGCTGAATCAATGTATACAGAAATGAAGAAGCTCGCATTGTGTCTAATAGTTGCATCGTGGAAGCTATGTCCTTATTTTCATACTCACATCATTAAAGTACTTACAAACTATCCACTCAAACAAGTGCTGCGAAAATCGGATGCTTCTGGTCACTTGCTTAAACGGGCCATAGAACTCAATCAATTTGAAATTGTTTACAAGCCTAGGACAACAATCAAGGGACAAGCACTTGTAGATTTCATAGCAGAATTCTCGTATATGATACCTAAAATAGCCATGATAGAAAATGCTGACAAACCTGAGGGACTAGAAACCAAAATTAAACAACCAAAATGGAGCTTGTACGTCGACAATTCTTCATATGAAAAGGGAGCTCAGTCCTGAACAACACAGAATCAATTGCGCTCTTCGGTTCAGCTTTAAAGCTTCTAATAATGATGCTAAATATGAAGCTTTGTTAGCAGGACTACGACTTGCACACGAAATAAAGGCAACTTCAATAGAGGTATATAGCGATTCACAGCTCGTCATTTACCAGATCAACAATGAATATCAAGCAAAAAGAGAACAGGTGATTGCTTGCCTAAAGAAGCCAACAGAATTGCTCAACTTCTTTATCTCTTATGTCGTGCGCCAAGTCCCTTTCTCAAATAACTCGTGTGCAGATGCCCCTGCTAGACTCGCCTATACTAAAGATAGTAAGCTCTTTGATGTTATACCGGTGGAATTTCTTGCAACACCAAGCATCGATGAACCTAATAACACTACTATGGTGATAGACTGACCAAAAATATGGATGGATCCCATTATAAGCTATCTGAAAGAAACTAAACTACCCAGAGATAAGGATGCACTCACTTCTCTTCGAAAGAAAGTTGCACGCTACGTGATATATGATGAAAAACTTTACAGACAAGGATTCAGCACACCACTGCTAAGGTGTGTTGATGAAGTAGAAGCCACTTACATACTACAAGAGATACACGAAGGGATATATGGCAATCACGCTAGGGGCAATCTCTGGCTCAAAAGGTATTATGACAAGGATACTATTGGCCCACTATGCCAGGTGATACGATGGACGTTGCACGCAAATGTGATAAGTATCAACGTTTTTCCCCAGTTCCAAAGTCACATCCTAAAATGCTTACCATAATGACTAGCTTTTGGCCCTTTGCTAGATACAGAATTGATTAGATAGGAACATTATCGATAGGTCGTGTAGGTTCGAATCGTGCAATTGTAGTAATTGACTACTTCATAAAATGGGCAGAAGTAGAAGCCTTATCCACAATTACTGTTGGAAAAATAAAAAATTTTGTCTATAAAAAATATTGTATACAGGTATGGGATTCCGAAGGCCATTATCCTTGACAATGGCAAGCAATTCAACTGCGCTGAATTCAGAAAATTTTGTGACAACTTAGGGATTAAAAAAAGGTTTTCAGCAATAGTGAGCCTGCAAATAAATGGTCAAGCGGAAGCTGTGAACAAAACTCTTAAGCACAACTTGAAGACAAAGCTTGACAGTTTTAAGGGTGTATGGGTCGATCAACTACCAGAAGTATTATAGGCCTACCATACAACTATGAGAATTGCTACGCAAGAAACACCTTTCTCTCTCGCATATGGTTATGAAGTATAATACCGGTAGAAGTTAGAGTCCATACCGTTCGCGTGGATGCATACAATATCATTGAAAATCATGTTCTTCAAAGATATGAGTTAGATTTAATCGAAGAACGAAGAAAAAATGCTCAACTCCGAGTCGCCACTTATCAACAACACTCTGCATGCTATTTCAACTCTAAAGTAAAGGAGCACCGATTCAAAGTTGGCGATCTAGTTCTCAGAAAAGTTTTTATCAATACCAAAAAACCAGGAACAAAAGCATTCAGACCCACTTGAGAAGGACCATTCTGCATCATATGTCCTGATACGTACAAGCTAGAGGAGTTAGATGGCAAATAAATTCTCAGAGCTTAGAATGCGGACCATCTACGCCATTACTACTAGTAATTGTTTGCTTTAGTTAAAATTTTTCATTTTTCATGATTTTGTTTTCTTTTAATGATTTGATTATTCTCCAAGCTTTTAGTTTCAACAATTGCAGTTCAGCTTTGAATTAATGAAGATTTGAGTTCTCTTATTGCAATTATGACTATGGCTTTTTTCATGATCTCATATTTCATACAACAAATCGGGATGAACATTCCCCAATGCATGTTCTCAACTATCACGTTTTTTGTTGTATATAGTCAACCTCAAAACTTGGGAGGCACGAAGGAGTTATTGAGCAACACTCCTTGAATTATGCACGCTCTGCTAAAAATTAATACAGCGGATACACGCTTGCAAAATTTTACCACTAGATATGCAACACCCATTCCTGATGCAACGCGCACTATGGCCTGATAATGGGGGATACATGTTGAAACACATATCTAATACAAGGTATGCAATACCTCTTCCTGATGCTTTGTGTCCTGCAGACATAAAATGGGTAATACATATTGATACACATACCGACCTATTCAAAAGAGTTAAAGATAAGCAAATGCTTACTACACTCGAAGATAAAAAAAAGTTTGAAATTACTTTGAATGCTTACTATGCAACATATACAAGCTCAAAAAAAAAAAAAAAATTTTGCCGACAAATTTTTCAACTACTGCGCATGCGACATGACAACACTACTCACATAAATCCTACGCTCACAAGTGTAGGTATATGTGCAAATAACAAGCATAACCATAGAAGATGAATATAAAGTAAGAATGTAGCCAATACAAATAAGATACGACATCTATTATCCAAAGCTTGCATCCAATAAAAAAAAAAATTAATAAAAAGAGCTATTCGTCTGGAGAAGGCTCCTTACTAGCTTACTCCTCTACCTGCTCATCGGTTGCCACCTCCTCGTCATCACCAATCGCTTGGGCCACCTCGTCAAGCTCAGGATCAGGAAGATCCGTTGCTGTAGCAGCTGCGACCTTAGCTTCTGCCCACTCTCTTACTTGAGCAACAATGCCTTCACCGAGAGGTTCGAAGTTAAATTCGTTCTCTAGTGACCAAACACCATAGAGGATGTCAGAAACACCATCTTCATACTTCTTCTCCAGGAGCTCTCTCATCTCGTCGGTGTTTTGAAAAGCATGAAGTGTATGCTCAACAGCTTCGTTGATTGCAACTTCCTTAGCTGATTTGTTGTCTTCAACAACCTTCATGTAACACCCCCTAGTTTAACCATATTGTCATATACAGTCAAACTACGAAGTATTATTCTTTCTTAAACATTATCTTTTGTTTTGATAAAAAGGTGGGCAAATTTTGAACTTTCTAAAACCTTTAAACAAAAGTAACTGCATGGTATTTCTTGTTAAAAGTATCTTTATAAAATGTACAATCAAAAGAAGTTTTCACCAGTCTATTTTGCCATCAATAGTAGTATTTACATTACACCAAAATATCTTAAAATAAAAATATCGCCCACAGGTCAAGCTTGTCTACATCTGTATGATCATGGAGACAAAAGGCAAGTCAAGCAACCAGCTAGTCAATACTAAAATATGCCTCCTCATTTGCATCACAAGACTAAAATGAGCTAAATCTCAGTAAGTAAAAACTATGCATGCTTATGAATGCTTTAAAATCTCATAAAGTTCCCATTGTATCCTTTTCTTTCTTAAACATTTGAGTCCATGCATTTTCCTTAAAAATTATTCTTAGTTGGGCCCCTTAGCACATTGCTTGTTCCGTAAGTCGATAGGCCGTGATAACATTAGGCGGAAACTCTAGCCAAGAGTAAAATAAGGTGCGGCCGTCGTATGAGGTTTTTTTTTTGAAAACTCCTTCTCTCATCAAAGGGGCATCCTACACCACGCTAATATTGTCCCGCTTCAACAAGACATATTATAATATCCGCAAATCCCGCTTTAACGGGAGAGTCTGCATCAACAGACTTACCTATCCAGCTCCGACAGACTAACAATTGCCATTAAAACTTATCTTATAAAATTGGTACAATGGTACTCACTTTCAAATACTCTTATAATAAAAGTCTCCATTTGCATATAAAGCATGCCATGCACATGCCATTTCATAACTTTCAGGAATAAGTAAGTTTCATATAAATACATCTTCCATATAATTCTTGTGATGTAGTTGTAAATCTTTACTTATCTCGTGTCCTGATTAGGAATCGATAGTGGAAAGAGTCAATATCCTATAGAGATTGGTGTGCTAATCACTTGTCATAAATTATTATTATTCAAGATGCACATTTTAAATCTTTTTCGGTTTAGACAAGTTTAAAACAATTTGTGCACTTGTCTATGGCTACAAACAGTAGCTAAATTAATGAAATAAATAATATAATCTATGACATATCCATTGCAAGTTGAGGAAATCAGATTACAAGTATAGAAAGCTTAATACAACTACGGAAATACTTGAATGCACAATTAGCAAATTTGGGGCTCTAGGTATAACATGAATTTCTCACTTAAATTCTATGTTTCCATCAATATATAAGGGTTACTAAAACTATTATTCATCAAATAATTGTTTTGGTTTAATGGCTAACACAAAAGAAATTAACTATAAGTTCAAAATCATATATAATACTCACTTTGACTAGTTTGAGTTTTTGTTGGAGTTCTTACTTTCTACCTCCGCCAAACTGATTCTCTGGGCTTAGAATTAGATTTTTGGACTTAAGAAGACCAGAAGAAACCATTATTTAAGTGGGAACAAGCAGAGAATTGAAATTAAAGGACGAGACCTAGAAAGAAGAACTTAATAGAATTACCTTGACTAATTTTGGTATATCTTGCTTTCTAGGGCTCCAATTTGAGTTCTACCACTTGGAAACTCTTGGAAATATTTGAGAGAAGTTGAGAGAAGTCAGAAAAAGTATTGAAGAGTTTTAGGTCGTGGCCGGAGAGAAAGGGAAAGCAAATGACCAGATTTGACCCAAAATCAACACTTAATGGCTAAGAAAAGGTATAACTTAAATTCTAAGGGGTATTTTGGG
>JXTB01000004.1:468871-483345 GCA_002914805.1 Parasponia andersonii
ATATATAGAAGGTGAAACCCTAGTAGGATACATACTACGTATTATTTTCTATAGTGCCTCCATAAACTAGAGAGAAAAAGAAGAGAGTCTTCCTATTCTCTATAGAACAAACCCTTGCAATCTCATGTATTGAGAAAATTGTAAGGGTCTAAAGTGTGAGTCTAAGAGATTATACGTAATGCTCACACATTCATCTAGTTGTACTTGAGACTTGGATTAGAAGATCGTGATTTAGAAAACAGTAAAGCTAGGATCCGCTGATAGGTTACAAGAGGTATTAGATCTATTCTCTTTGTTTATTACTATTTACTATGAATTAATACTATGCACTCATATAGTCAATTATTTTGAGAAAATTTTTGATTATTCTTGGGCTAATCTTCCGCTGCGAAAATCGTTTTAAATCCAACAATTGGTACCAGAGCAATTATATGAGTATATAGTATTAATTATTTATATACATGAGTGGGTATTGCATTATTTTTTATATGTATTTGATGATGAATGGATGAGTTATCATATGATGAATGTATGGTTGATATTTACTCGTTAATTATATGGTTCCTTAGGTTTTAATTATTTTTTGCAATTTATTTTTTGTAATTATATGGTTCCATAGGCTTTGTTGTATTTTACTTCCTTTTTCCTTGTAATGTACAAAGAACAAGAGGGAGATGTTTTTTTTTTGCTCGGAGCCTACCTGCAATAAGAACCCATGCAACAGGATATACATAAATTATTTTCATTAGATCATATTAATTATATAATATATATATATATATACACGATATATATTATATTATATATAAACTAAACTAATTGCCTGGCCAAAGCCTGGCCTTTGGCCAGGCATTAATGTAGGAGAAAAGTGCCTGGCGAGAGCCAGGTGCATGGGGTAAGCCCAAAATTACCAGGCCCAATGGCCTGGTAGTCATGCTTATGTTGATAAGTATACGGGCTGGGCAAAAGGCCAATGTTGCCTAACCCATTGGGTAGTTCACACAGTGAATATTTTGTGAAATTAATTATAGCAATATCATTTTTTTTTACAAATTTGATTTGTAAAAAATACCAAAAGAGAAAAGGAGGCTCTAGAAGACCAGCGGATAATGTTTGGGCCAGCGTGCCTTTTGACTATTTGTAATTTTATTATTTTATTGGGTTGTAATTTCCTAAGGGACCCAGCCAAATATTATTTTTTTTTAATTTTATTGTTACTGAAAGATCTGTTTTAGGTATTACCAAATAATTAACTACATGATTAATTTTAAAAATTACTTAATTATGTTGTAACACATGTATGAAAGTTGTTGCAACAACAATTGCATATGTTGCAACAAGAATAAGAAAATAAAGAATGAATACAAGACGTTTTTAACGTGGATCAGACCTCTCCTACTCCACGGGGCCATGTCTAGAGATTAAACAAATTAGTAAAGTATAAAAATTACAAACACCAATTGACTAATGCAATAAAAGACTCCCTCTTTTCAATTGCCGCAATGCGCTATAATGACTTCACTAATCTTGTTTAGCAAGCTCCCCTCGTCTTGTTGATCCTTCACACGTGAACTCTCTTCACTGGTCTGGATCTGTCTCCTCCCGAAGACGTATTATTCTTCCTCCTGAAGAACAAGATGCACTCAAACAAAGTACCTAGAAAATTCTAAAGCGCTCTAAGTCACTCAATAGCCATAGAACATGCTCTATGCCTTACAAATAAAAGCTTTCTCTAAGTATATTTCTCTCAATGAAGTGCATAAATAATTCTTTGGAGTAGTAGAGCTTTTATAGGTGAATTCCAGCCCCTCTGGTCGTCCATTATAGTGTGAATAGGCTGAAATCAAATAAGTAAAGAGTAAATAACAAAATCAAAATCTTTCCATAAATGTTGTAATCAGTTCAACAACTTTCTGAACAATTACTAGGAAAATGTCAAGATTCATGATTGCTCCTTTGATTTGGTTTGGACACATTTTAGACAGCTAGAGATCTTCATTTAACATGCCAAAGATTGATAATTAATCTAGAAAATCATATCTCAATTAATATCAATCAAAAGCCAAGATTTAAGAAAATTAATCAATCTTTTCTTAAATATCCAGAGTTGTTGCAACAGATCAGGAAATTTGATCACAATAACTCATCAAATCAAATCAATTAACTAAAGGAAACTTAATTAATTGATGAACAAATTTCCAACAATAATTAAGGATAAAAATCCTTATAAATTCTCTTCAGAAACCTGTCCAAATTCATTGATTAAAAAGATGCAATCATATATCAATCAAGGACAAAAGGATGAGGAAATAATCAATGATATATATATGGTAAATATAAAAGGAATTGATTGAATATTAATAGGAAAAATATCCTATACAGTTTTGCACGAAATTGCATTTATATTTCATCTATATTATCACCAGAATCATCAAATATGGAAACAAAACACGTGTGAGCACATTCTAGAAGTTTCCATATAAAGAAAAATGCATGTTTCAATTGTTGTAAAACCAATATTTGTTGTAACAACATCAGACTTGTTGTAACAACTTCAGAATTGTTGTAACAATATTTTCTTCTTTTTATCAACTTCAATTCTCAAAACTGTGCCTCTTAGAATGCCAAACTTTTGGACCTAACAATCTCCCCCTTTGGCATCTTTTTGGCAAAATCAACATGAGAAAGAATACAAAGAACTCAAGTATAACAACCTGAAAAACAGATGGTTAAATTTCCGCATCAAAAACAACTTACTCCCCCTGAAAATCACAATACTAAGAATGTGATATAAATCATAGAAAGCTCCCCCTGAAAATAATATCACATGATCTCCAACTAGATGTCTAGAAAGAAAAAATCTTCTCATATGCTTTCTCCCCCTTTTTGTCAAAAGAGGTCCAAAGTAAAATAACAAATCAAACATGTAGTCTTAAATCCAAAACAAATGAAATCTAGTTTCTGGAAACAAAAGAAAGAAATAAAGTCCATACAACAAGTTCCTGCAAAGCAAACAGAAATAATCAAAGCTACGTCTTTTTGTAGCATTTCTTGGCTTTCTTTTCTAGACTTGTTGCAACAGGTGGAGATGCTGGTACTTCAGGTTGGGAAGATCCAGAGGGATGAGGAGCAACAGCTGATGGAGCGGCAAAGGTGGCTGTCAACCTATCAAGAATCTCATTTTGCACTTTTTCAATGGCCTTTAGTCGCTCAGTCTGCTTGACCTGATCAGCTTTCAAATTCTCCAATTCAATAGACTCTTGAGATACCACAACAGAAGGTGTTGTAATAGGAGAAGACTTTTTGGCAGCAGCTATCTTCTTCTCAGATTTGGCAGTTATTGCAACATGTTGTTCAGCAATCTCTTTTTCCTTCAACTTGTAAGAAATAGTAGGCAGAACTGGAGAGAGAAAATCACTTGGAAGCCTCAAAGGATGTTGCTGTTGAAGAATCCCATAGATCAGGTTAGGGAATGGCAGCTTTTGATTCTTCTTTCTTCCTCCACGAAGATCATAAATCACATGAAAAATAATTTGAGAAAGATTGACTTATAAACCTGTGCCAATATCAAACAGCAAATATGCGAAATTTTTGGCAACAGTGGGTTGATGAGCTGTTGGCCACCAGTTGTGTTGAGCAATCTTGTGCAAACTAGAATACTTGTAAGTCTGCTCACAAGATTTTAAAGCATGTGAATCATCTGGCCAAACAGTGACATCACTAAGCTATTTAGATGCCACATTATCAATTGCATAATTTTTTTCATACTAATCTAATTCCACCATAGGGATATTCAAGAAATCAACAATAGTTGAAAAAGAAAAATCATATACGTGCCCTCTAACATAGACTTTCTGATACAAAGGACTCAAAGGGTCAGCCATATCTTCATGTATATTGCAATAGACTTCTTGGACTATTCTAGGAATATATCCCCAAAGCCAGTCACAGTTTTCATCCACTGAAGATCCTTAAGAATTTTGACTATTCCTAAGGACTTAAAAGAATCCAGATTGAAGTTTCTTTCATCTTAAAACGTTCTTTTTTCATAATCTTTCATCAAAGCTTCATTCTCAATGATATAAAACGAAGTAGAATAGACTTGAGAAATAACATACCCCTCAGGAGTGTCGAATTGAATAGCTTTGCCCTTGTCCTTTGATGATTCGGGCACTTCAATCTCAAGTTTAGCATCATCACCGTTCTCTAAACTTTCAGGCTCTTCTGGAATGTTGGATTGTGCTTTGGATGGCATTGTTGCAACGGGAATAGGGGCAGATGGAACAGAGACAACAGCTGTTGCAACTTGTTCAGAAGTTGTTGCAATAACTTTAGAAGCCTTTGAAGATTTCAAAGCTTTAGTCTTCTTTGGAGTAGGCTTCTTTGACTTCAGTGAAGGAGTAGTTTTGACAGTTATTGCAACATCATTAGGTTTTGATAGCCTTTATTGTAAAGGATTTCATTCCTCCAGATTTCTTGATTTTTTCCGGTGTTGCAACAGACGAGGATGGAATCGATTTGGCAACCACAACAAATTTTGGGGCTTTCGTCGATTTTGTTGTAACAGGTGCTGGAGGTGTATCATCAGACTCAGATTGATCAACATCATCGTCACCTTCATCATCTCTGGCTTCTTCTTCTTCATCGGCACCGATAACATCTTTGGCTTCCGTGGTGGCTTCATCATCAGGATCACCATCATCTTCAATCTCGACTTGAGAGGAATCTTCACCTGATTCTTCAGCTTCTTTAATGGGCTTGGGTTCTGGTACAATTGGAGGTGGAGAAGCAGGTGCTACCACTTTGGGTGGCACAGTGACTGGTTTCGAGACCTCAGATTGAGGTTTTTCGGCAGAGGCAGAGGACGAACCTGGAGGGTTCGTTTTCTTCTTCTTCATAAAAGTTGTCTCGATAGTAGGTGAAGAAGTCTGAAGTTTCTTTGAAGCAATACCACCACGAGTCTTCACCATTGTTGAGTGTAAAATCTGAAACTCAAGGCAAAAACAAGAAGAGAGAAAAAAAAGAAAAACTGGTTAAAGCAGGGGCAAAAAGAGTAAGCGTGAGTGAGAGAAAAATTAGGTTAAAAAAATTAACTCATTCAATTAGGCCACATTTATAGAACCAATCAGCCATCAAATTAGGAAATTCAAAATTCAAATCATAATTTTTGGTGATTTCCTAAAAACAAAATCAGGAAACAGATTGATTAGAATAAAACAGGAAAGTTTTTGACATATTGTAACAAGTGAAGTAATCAGATTGCAAACTTTCCAAAAATGAAAAACGAATTGTCCCTTTTTTTATTATTATTATTAAAAAAAAATCGGCACACACAAAAATAACACAATGTCAGCCAATTTATTTCTATAAACTCAAGATATAATTTTGATAAAAAGAGGATAAGGAAGAAGATTATATCAATTTTATTCTTGAAACAAAAAAGATTTTAAAATTATAATAAATTGTTAAAATTTTGACAAATAAATCTCCTTATTTATAAAATGAAGATGAATAAATTGGATCAAAAATTGACTTACCCTCTATAATTTTCTCAAAATTCCTAGTTTTTTTTTTAATTTTACGCAATAGGCAATGTTTATATATATATATATATATATTTACTGCCTCTATTTTAAGTACCCATGATAGTAGCTTTCACACTATCTCTGAGGTAACCCTTTTTCGTGGTAGATTATCCTCTCCATATTAGTGATACAGAGTCCCAAATTACTCATGGGCAGCTTTCACACTTCAGAGTAGGTAGCTCTTTTTATTCATGGGACCTGTTCCATAGCTAGGTTTCAAGAGATCATTAAAACAAAGATGGTCAGCTAAAAATCGATCCAAAAATATTCATCAAGATTTAAGAATTTGGAGATTTCAATATCAAAATAACAACAATTCAAAATAATTAAACAATCTAGTTTATAACAAAAATTTAAAAGACATTATCTAAACTCCTTATACACTCTTGATCAACATCTTTTTACTCAAAAGAAACATTTTGAAAAACACAACAATACAAGAAACTTAAACACAACAGATTCCTAAGGCTTACCTCAAGGAATCAAATTTTACAGAATCAAGGGCTTTGGTAAAAATGTCTACAATCTGCCTTTCAGTCTTAACATGTTCTAAAATGATTGTTTTGTTCTTAACTAATTCCCTTATAAAATGATGACGGATGTCTATATGCTTTGTCCTAGAATGTTGCACTGGGTTTTTTGAAATTTTTTTTGCGCTTGTATTATCACAAAACACAGTCATAACATCTATACGAAACCATAGACAGCAAGCATCTGTTTTATCCAGAGAAGTTGTGTACAACAATTTCCAACAGCAATGTACTCTGTCTCAGCAGTTGACAGAGAAATCGAATTTTATTTTTTGTTGTGCCATGAAACCAAGTTGTTTCAAAGGTAAAAACAACCATCACTTGTACTCAATCTGTCAGCTACATTACCTGCCCAGTCCGCATCACTATATCCTGCAAGATTCACATTAGTATCCCTAGAATATCAAATACTATAATCAAGAGTACCACTCACATAGCGAATAATTCTCTTAACAGCAGTAATATGAGATTCCTTAGGATTACTCTGGTATCTTGCACACACACTAACACTGTAACTAATATCAGGACGACTAGCAATAAGGTAAAGAAGACTACCTATCATGCTTCTGTATAATGTTGGATCAACACATACCCCTCTTTCATCTTTTGTCAATTTCAGCGTTGCACTCATGGGGGTGCAAAATTTTTTGCCTTTTTCAAGACCAAACTTAGAAACAAGGTTCTTGGCATACTTGGTTTGAGAAATGAAAATGCCATCCTCAAGCTGTTTAACTTGCAAACCCAAAACTATGTGAGCTCTCCAACCATGCTCATCTCGAATTCTTCCTTCATTTGATTGACAAACTCCTGCACTTTAGAGTTAGAAGTAGAGCCAAACACTATATCATCCACATATATTTGAGCAATAATAATACCAGAATCAAAGTGTTTGATAAAAAGCATTTTGTCCACTCCCCCTCTTTTGTAACCTCTTTCAATCAAGAAAATTGTCAATCTCTCATACCATGCCCTAGGAGCTTGTTTTAATCCATATAATGCCTTTTTTGATTTGAAAACATGATTAGGCAAATATGGGTCTTCAAATCCTTTGGGCTGTTCAACATAGGCTTCTTCATTCAAAATACCATTCAAAAAAGCACTTTTAACATCCATTTGGTATAATTTGAAACCTATGACATAGGCTATTGCAAGAAGTAACCTAATAGACTCTAATCTAGTCACTGGAGCAAAAGTTTCATCAAAGTCAATGCCCTCAATTTGAGTATATCTTTGGGCAACCAATCTTGCTTTATTTCTCACAACGTTACCAAATTCATCAGACTTATTTTTAAAAATCCATTTGGTACCAATGACATTTGTATGATTAGGTCTAGGAACAAGAGTCCAAACATCATTACGAGAAAATTGTTCTAACTCTTCTTGCATAGCCTTTACCCAAAACTCATCAAGTAGAGCCTCTTTGACATTCTTAGGCTGAACCATAGAAACAAAGCAGACATATTGAGCAAGATTTATGTACCTTTTCTTTGTGACCATGGTATCATCAAGCTTACCAAGAATAAGATCTGTTGGGTGATTTTTCTTCACTTTGAAGGATGGTTCTTTTCTAGAAAGATTTTCAAGAGACTCATCATCCTTCATGGATAATTAAGGAATTTCTGGATTGGAAGAAACTGCCTGCGATTCTGTTGTTGTAACATCAGATTTCTCATTGGATTTAGTTGTTGCAACAACTGATTCCGTTGAATCATCAGTTTCATCAGTAAATCTATTTATAATTTCTTCCTTTGAAAATTCAGAAAAATCACTATAGTCATCAACAACCACATTAGCAGACTCCATAATGGTTTGGCTTCTCATGTTATACACACGATATGCCCTACTATTATTAGAGTAACTGAGAAACACACCAATATCACTTTTTGCAAAACTTACCCAAGTGTTCACGATCATTCAAAATATAACGTGCTACCAAAGACATGAAAGTAACTTACATTGGGTTTCTTTCCTTTCCAGATCTCATATGGTGTCATTTTTGTACCTGGTCTCAAATAAACGCGATTTATGGTATGACATGCTGTGTTTATTACTTTAGCCCACAACTTCTTTGGTAATCTCTTGCTATTTAGCATCACACGGGCCGTTTCCTGCAAGGTACAATTTTTTCTTTCCACAACACCATTTTGTTGTGGTGTTTTAGGAGAAGAAAACTCATGAGCAATACCATGATCATCACAAAACTTAGTGAAAACAGAATTCTCAAATTCCCTTCCATGATCACTTTTTATTCTCACAATCTTGCCAATGTTACAATTATTCTCATTTCTTAGTTTCAAACACAGACTCTTAAAAACATCAAAAGTATTGGATTTTTCTCTCAAAAATGCAACCTAGGTAAACCTAAAAAAGTCATCAACACAAATAAAGATATAATATTTACCTGCCACACTTGCTGTTTGCATAGGACCCATCAGATCCATATATAATAATTCTAATACCTTTGATGTTGAAATCTGTTGAATCACCTTGTGTGTGGATTTCTGTTGCTTTCTATATTGACATGGTCCATACACTTCAAAGGATTGTTTACCAAGAGATGGTAAACCACGAACAGCACCAATACTTCCCAGGTTTCTTAGTACTTTGAAATTCAAGTGACCAAGTCTTTCATGCCACAAATCAGAATTATTCAAAGAAGTTTTATGACATGTGTGTGTACTAGGAGAGATAGTGTAACAATTATCCAAAAATCTGAAACCTTCTAACACATACTTACCTGAAATATCCAAGACTTGACACCTTTCATTAGTGAATTGCACGTTCAAATTTAAGTCACACAATTGACTTATGCTAATCAAATTAGACTTCAGACCTTCTATATGCATCACCATCTTCAGTTTCAGAAAACCATCAATGTTGAGAGTTCCAATGCCGAGAACTCTCCCTTTCACACCATCACCAAATGTCACCATACCTTCAGTGACAATCTTATAGTTTGTCAGGATGGACTTGTCACCTATCATATGCCTGGAACAACCACTTTGCTTGTTATGAACCAATTTGTTGTTGCAATAGGTTTGCTGTATTTACCTGCTGGTGGTACAAAACCAAGGTCATTTCTGAATGTTGAACGAGATCCTGTTGTTGTAACAAGTGATGTGTTGACGGGTGCAGAAATTTTCTTTGAACCTGTTGTTGCAACAACAGGTATTCTGGTAGGAGCAGTAACCAATTCTTTCACAAAAACAGTTTTGTTCTTGAACACTCACCTTTAAAACCAAGTCTAGCAACATCACTAGAAAACTAACTAGAAGTCAAAATATAATCTAATTGAGATGAACCAGAATTAAGCATTTTGAGAGATTTCATTGTTCTCTTAAGTTCCATAGAAACCTCTTTTAATCTTTTTTCTTTTTCATCAACAGTTAATTCTAGTTCTTGAATTCTTTTAAAAGAATTTTCTTTATACTCAACCAAAGGAGAATTGGTTTTTACCAGACCATGGTTTTCAGCACAAATACCTTCCCATTGAGCATATAGTTTTTTGTATGCATCGCCAAGTGAATCTTCATCAGCATCCGAATCAGATTCAGATTCAGTCAAAGGCAATTCTTTGTCATCGACTTCCGAGACTGTATAAAAAACAACTAATTTTTCCTGCACATGACAAATATTACTCGGAAAAAATGAACTAACAAAAGCAACATGATTACTTATATTGTTGTCACATTCTTGGCTGCCTTCAGATTCTTCATCATTCCAAGTTGATGCGAAGGATTTAGGCTTCTTTTTCAAAGTGTTTGCACATTTAGATTGTATGTGCCCAAATCCTTGGCATTCTTTGAACTGCACACCTTTCTTGTTAGAAGAATTAGGAGATTTAGAGGAGGTCTTACCTGATTTGGATGAGGATGAAACATATCTAGAGTTCTTGCCTGCTTTCCTTAAGATTTTTTTAAACTTTTTTGTAAGTAAAGCAAGTTCGTCGCCATCTTCTTCTTTATTTGTCACTCCAACATTTTCTTGTGAGGATTTAAGAGCAATGGATTTCTCTTTCTTTCTTACTGTTATATTCATTTCAAATGCTCAAAGAGAACTCATCAAATCTTCAACCTTCATGATGTCTAGATTTTTGCTCTCTTTAATTGCAACAATCTTGGGTTCAAAACGATCAGGAAAAGACTTAACAATTTTTCTTACTAGAACAGCTTCAGGAATCTTTTCACCAAGAGCAAACAATTCATTAGCAATATCACACAGTTTTGTATAATATTGAGACAAAGATTCATTTTCTTCCATACGTATTTGCTTAAACCTAGTTGTAAGAGATGTGAGTTTATTATGCTTTACATCACCTGAGCCTTCAAAATGAGTTTGAAGGATTTCCCATGCCTCCTTGGCAGTTTCACATGAAGAGATCAACTTGATTTACTCTATATCACATCCATTGAAAATGGCATGAGAGCTTTGGTGTTGTAACTTGCCTGCAAATCATCCTGAGGTGATCCATCAATCTCAGATTTCAATGAGGTTGTTCTATCATCAACTCTGACAACAGAAGGAGGCCAACCTGTAAGAATAGACCTCCAGGCTTTAATGTCGAGTGCTCTAATGAATGCTCTCATCCTGGTCTTCCAATAAGGATAGTTGGTTCCGTCTAGCATCAGTGGATGAGAAATTGATCTATCTTCATTGAGAAGAGACATACTAATAGAAAACAAATCAGAAAATCCCAAAATCTCACTAAAAATTAAGTGACTCTGCTTTGATACCAATTGAAAGATTTTTTTTAGGTATTACCAAATAATTAACTAATTGATTAATTTTAATAATTACTTAATTATGTTGTAACACATGTATGAAAAGTTGTTGCAACAACGAGTGCATATGTTGCAATAAGAACAAGAAAATAAAGAATGAACACAAGATGTTTTTAACGTGGTTCGGACCTCTCCTGCTCCACGGGGCCATGCCTAGAGATTAAACAAATTAGTAAAGTATAAAAATTACAAACACCAATTGACTAACGCAATAAAAGACTCCATCTTTTCAATTACTGCAATGCGCTGTAACGACTTCACTAATCTTGTTTAGCGAGCTCCTCTCGTCTTGTTGATCCTTCACACGTGAACTCTCTTTACTAGTCCGGATTTGTCTCCTCCCTAAGACATATTGTTCTTCCTCCCAAAGAACAAGATGCACTCAAACAAAGTACTTAGAAAACCCTAAAGATCTCTAAGTCACTCAATGGCCATAGAACATGCTCTATGCCTTACAAACAAAAGCTCTCTCTAAGTATATTTCTCTCAATGAAGTGCATAAATAATTCCTTGGAGTAGTAGAGCTTTTATAGGTTAATTTTAGTCAGCTTAGTCGTCCATTGTAGTATGAATAGGCTGAAATCAAATAAAGAAAGCGTTAATAGCAAAATCAAAATCTTTCCATAAATGTTGTAATCATCCAGCAATAACTTTCTGAACAATTACTAAGAAAATGTCCAGATTCATGATTGCTCATTTGATTTGGTTTGGACACATTTTAGACAGCTGGAGATCTTTATTTAACTTGCCAAAGATTGATAATTAACCTAGAAAATCATATCTCAATTAATATCAATCAAATGCCAAGATTTAAGAAAATTAACCAATCTTTCCTTAAATATCCGGAATTGTTGCAACAGATCAGGAAATCTGATCACAATAACTCATCAAATCAAATCAATTAACTAAAGGAAACTTAATTAATTGTTGAGCAAATTTCCAGCAATAATTAAGTACGAAAATCCTTATGAATTCTCTTCAGAAACCTGTCCAAATTCTTTGATTAAAAAGATGCAATCAGATATCAATTAAGGACAAAAGGATGAGGAAATAATCAATGATATATATGGTAAATATAAAAGGAATTAATTGAAAATTAATAAGAAAAATATCCTATACAGCTATGCACTAAATTCTATTTATATTTCACCTATATTATCACCAGAATTATTAAATATGGAAACAAAACACGTTTGGGCACATTCTAGAAGGTTTTCATATAAAGAAAAACGCAAGTTTCAGTTGTTGTAAAACCAACACTTATTGTAACAACATTAGACTTGTTGTAACAACTTTAGACTTGTTATAACAACATCTTCTTCTTTTTATCAACTTGAGTTCTCAAAACTTTGCCACTTAGAATGCCAAAGTTTTGGACTTAACAGTACATTAGATGTGATATGTATAACATGACCATCCATTATAACATGCCATTCATTATACCCACTTATAGTCATTTATGAATGTCATGCATACATATCATATTCATGCTAAAATACTTTAGTTAGAATATGACTAATTTAATTAGATTAAATAATTAGATAGGAATAAAAAAATTGAATAATGTGATTTAAATTTAATAGTTAAATATTGGTAGTATCACACTTATTTAATTTAGGCTATCTTTATTAATTAGATTAATTAGATTAGCCAAACTATTTCTATAATAATAAATTTAGATTTTTAGCAAATCTAGTAATTTATTTAGGACCAATAAGATTGAACTAATAGATTAACCTAGAAAATTATATTAGATATAATAACTAGGTTAAATAAAACATTAGATGTTTATTTGTAAAAACACATAAGATTTTAAATAATGAATGGGAGAGGGGTATATGACTATATATCCCACGGTCTCCATTATTAATTAAGTATCGTGAGATTTAATTGGCGCCTGGAGATGTTTAGATTTCGCCCTCCCTATGGAGGGTGTCCATTTAAATTACTAACAAGGCTTAATTTCCAAGAGATAGGATTTTAGAATGTATTTCAAAATTGATCTACCCTACGTCGGAAATTTTGAGTTAAGTTGCTAAAATCTGAAATAATAGATTACTCTCATGAGGATACAATTAAATTGTTAATAGTATCCTGACCATAAAACGGTAATTAATAAATAAAAGAAAGTATGAGATATTTTGATGTTTTATTTATTAATTGAGAATGTCTCAATTCAATTAATAATTATGTGACCTATCCTATGACAGCACCTAATTAGAGAAAATTGAATTACCGTAGAATTAGTAAATAAGTTTATATGTTTACTTACTTGCATCATACATCACATTTACTATTCTGAATTCTTTGTGATATTTATTTTCAAATATGTTGAATGTTATTTTATTTATTTAATTTCAGCAAACATGTCAATCTCGAATCCCATTATTGCTTTACTTGCAAATGAAAAATTAACTAGAGATAATTTTATCAAGTGAAAAAGTAATATGAACATGAGGACTACAAGTTTGTGCTTAAGGAGGAATATTCTCCACAACCCGCTGCTAATGCTACTCGTGTTGTATGAGAAATCTATGAAAAATGGACTCATGCTAATGATAAAGATCGCTGCTACATGTTAGCAGGTATGACCGACGTGCTTAGAGCTAAGCACGAAAAGATGGAGACTGCTTATGAGATAATGGAGTCTCTTCAGGCCATGTTTGGGCAACAATCTGATCAGTCTCACCATGACACCATTAAAAAGGCTATGAACGTGAAGATGAAGAAAAGAACTCCAGTGAGAGATTATGTTTTGAACATGATCAATTATTTTGGAGAGGCTGAAGTTCACGGGGCTATGATCGATGACTACACCAAAGTGAGTATGATTTTGGAATCACTCTCACCTGATTTTCTTCAGTTCAAGAGCAACTATGTTATGAACAAGTTAAATTATATGATGAGTCAACTGCTCAATGAACTGCAAACCTTCGAATCGATATTGAAAGATAAAGGTAAATATAGTTTAGCAACTGTTGCTGAAGCACATGCTACAGAAGAAAATCCCTCTACCTCTAACAAAAATAAAAAGAGGAAGAACAAGGGTGCCTTTGGGTCTAAGCCTAAAAAAAGCAAGAAGGGCAACACGAGCACCAAGAAGAATAACTCCAAGGACAAAAAGCCTCAGGGAAAATGTTTTCACTGCGGAGTTGAAGGGCATTGGAAAAGAAACTGTAACAAGTATCTCTCCGAATTGAAAGAGAAAAAGAAAGGTAAATATGATTTACTTGTTTTAGAAGCTTGTTTAGTGCAGGAAGATTTATTTGATATATCTCCCTGGATAGTTGATTCAGGAGCCACTAATCATATTTGTTCTTCTTTTCAGATACTTAGTTCTTCAAGGGAGCTTACCGACGGGGAATTAATGATGAGAGTAGGCAATGGAGCTAAAGTTTCGGCAAAAGCAGTAGGAGTCGTCCGTCTTTATTTTAGGAATAAATTTTTGTTATTGAACAATATTTATTTTATTCTTAATTTTCGTAGGAATTTGATTTCTATTTCAAGACTATTTGAACAAATGTTTGGTGTTTCTTTTCTTAATAATGAGATTATTATTTCTAGAAATAGTTTAAATA
>JXTB01000004.1:483599-545878 GCA_002914805.1 Parasponia andersonii
CCCTAGTCCAATTAGGATTGGGCTTGTTCTCCAATTTGGGCTTTGGGTGTATTTTTATAAATATGTCCAACTCATGAAATTTATTTATAAAAATACTAAATTCTATGTAGAATCATTATTTTACACAGTTTCATGAAACTAATTTCACAAATACCACCAACAAATTAATGAGCTTAATTGAGCTAGACAAGGGCCCTAATGGATCCAAATAATCTAAGCTCCAATAATATGATAAATACATAATAACTCTTATTATGGTAGTTATATAAATATTATTAGTAAAGGGGACACTTCACTAAAGGCCTAATACTGCACTCTTAGATTAAATGTCATGCCTTTTATAGAGATTTAATTAACTAACCTTGATTAATCGATCTATTTAGCATATTCTATACCACATATAGAATCCCTATACAATGCCGTAGTTAGATAGGTGAAATTACTGTAATACTCTTCCAACACCTATTTACCTTTAAGTTACCATCTTTCTATCAAGGAATAATGTTATTGATAATTTTGTTCTCAATAGCTATTTAGACAAAATTATCAACCAATTAACAAAGTGAATACTAAGATCTTAGATTTAATTATTCCATGAATCTTAAAAGAACCTAAAGTGATATTAATGTATAGTGTCCTTAACTATTTGGTGTTCCCACTAATTCATAAGCCATAACCTCTAATACGCCAGAGTTCACCTCTAATTTCATAGAGTTAGTCTTTTAACAAATCAAAAAGCTATAACCCATGAAAGCAAGTCTAGTCAAACATCAAGGATTAAGATCTATATGCTAAGAGCTAGTTTGTGATAATATAAGAATTGAGTTACGACACTCCAATTCTTTATATTACCTGGTCCAGTTTAATACACATAACTTGTTTATGTTGTATTAGCATTTCCATCAGAAGTCAAATACATCAACGATTTGAGACACGTCATTCCTGTTGAGATAGGCAAACACTACAACTTATATTAAATAAAGTATTCCATCTTTATTTACAGATTGTTAACTACTTCATTTAGACTTAAATAAAGAAACAAATCTTTCCATAATTAACACTTAATCATGTTTGTTTCTTTATACATATATAAAGTCATGGAATCTTTTTCAGATAAATAAACTATTCAACTAAGATAGTTAATCTAGTAAATATCATAATTACATATAAGAAAATGTTGTTTATACTCAAAAGGGTAAAATTAGAAATTTTTTAGGGCAAAAATCCCAACAGACGATATATATCTTTGGCACCTTAGGTTAGGACGTATCAATCTAGATAGGATAAACAGACTTATAAAGGATGGTCCTTTAAGAGAGTTAAAAGTTGGCACTCTACCAGTTTGTGAATCTTGTCTAGAAGGGAAAATGACTAAGTGACCTTTCTCAGCAAAGGGTGAAAGGGCCAAAAAACCCATTGAGCTTGTGCATAGTGATGGATTTGGTCCATTAAATGTACAAGCAAGATGTGGTTATGAATACTTTGTCACATTTATTGATGATTATTCACGATATGGATAAGTGTACCCAATGCAAAGAAAATCTGAAACCTTTGAAAAATTCAAAGAATTCACAACAGAAGCTGAAAAGCAATTAAGTAAGTCATTAAAACTCTTCGATCAGACCAAGGAGGTGAATACCTTGATAATGAATTCAAGTATCACTCACTGGAGAATGGCATCCTATCCCAACTCACAACACCTGGAACATCACAACAAAATGGTGTTGCAGAAAGGAGAAAACGAACGTTGCTTGATATGGTTAGATCAATGTTGAGCTACTCTTCCCTACCTCTCTCATTCTGGGGTTATGCATTACAAATCATTATTTACATTATGAATGTAGTACATTCCAAGTCTATCCAAAAGATACCTTTAGAGTTGTAGAATGAGCGCAAACCTAGTTTACGTCACATCCGCATATGGGGATGCCTAGCACATGTACTGAAAGGAAAAACTGGGAAGCTAGAACTATGTACAGAGGTTTGTTTATTTGTAGGTTATCCAAAAGGCACAAGAGGAGTTCTGTTTTATAGTACTCAAGAGAAAAAAGTATTTCTATCGACAAATGCCACTTTTCTTGAAAATGACTATATGATAGATTTCAAATCTCGAAGTAAAGTTGTACTAGAGGAATTACTTTCTGATCAGATCAGACCACAACCAACAACAGTTGTTGAACAACAAAATTATGAGACCACTATTCCAGATCAGAATACCTTGGTAACTCGACGTAGAAGGAGGTTTATTAGACTACCTGCTCGCTATAGGGAAGTTGGAGAAGTACATGTTATTGTTTCTGATAGTAGCCAAGATGACCCATTGATATACAAGCATGCAACAAAAGATTCTGATAAGGAAAAATGGCAAGAGGTTATGTACCAAGAAATGGAATCTATGTATTCCAATTATATCTGGGAGCTTTTCGATCCACCTAAAGATGTCAGGCCCATTGGATGTAAATGGATCTATAAAAGAAAAAAAGTTGTGGATGAAAAAGTTGAAACGTTCAAGGCAAGGTTAGTGGCAAAAGGTTATACCCAAAAATTGGGAGTTGATTATGAAGAGACTTTCTCGCCAGTAGCCATGCTTAAATCTATACGTATCCTTTTATCCATTGCCACATGTTTAGACTATGAAATATGACAAATAGACGTCAAGACAACTTTTTTGAATGGCTATCTTGAAGAAAGCATCTATATGGTGCAACCAAAATATTTTGTAGCTAAAGGCCAAGAGCAGAAAGTTTGTAAGCTACCTAGGTCCATTTATGGATTTAAGCAAGCTTCAAGATCATGGAATCTAAGATTTTATGAGACGATTAAATCTTATGGTTTTGATTAAAATGTTGATGAACCTTGTGTTTAGAAGTACATCAAAGACAAGAAAGTGGTCTTCCTAGTTCTTTATGTAGATATGATATTTTGCTCATTGGGAATAATGTGGAAATATTATCTAATGCAAAGAAGTGGCTAGCCGAGTAATTTCAAATGAAAGATTTGGGAGAAGCAAGTTATATGCTTGGGATCCAAATTATTCGAGATCACAAGAACATGCTTTTGGCACTGTCTCAAGCATCTTATATTGATAAGGTGCTCATTTATTTTTCGATGTAAAACTCCAAGAAAGGATAGTTACCTTCTTGGCATGGAGTTATCCTTTCCAAAGAGCAATGTCCGAAGACACCTCAAGAGGAAGAGGATATGAGGCGAGTTCCTTATGCATCTGCAGTTGGCAGCCTTATGTATGCCATGTTGTGTACTAGACCTGATATATGCTACGTAGTATAGATAGTTAGTCGTTTTCAATCAAATCCAGGATTAGATCACTGGATAGCGGTGAAGCATATTCTCAAGTATCTAAGGAGAACGAGAAATTATATGCTGGTTTATTCAAGTCATGATTTGATACCTTCTGGTTACACTGATTCTGATTTTCAATTAGACAAAGATACTCAAAAGTCGATATCTGGGTCAGTGTTCACTCTTGGTGGAGGAGTCGTTGTCTAGAGAAGTGTTAAATATACAAGCATGTCTCACATGCTTTAGGCAAGTAGGAGATTGTTAGGGTTTATGCCCTAAAAGCATGTATATTTTGGATATTTGCTGAATTAATAAAATGACATTTTTCTATTTGAATTTGTGCATAATTTATATGTCTTTAAATATCGGAAAATCCTTAGTTTATTTATGTGACTACAAATTTAGTATATAAGTGTTATATATATGAGGATTAAATTTATGGATAATAAACTAAATATAGTCCATAATAATTAATTAAAGTTTGGGATCTTTAATTAAATATTATTAATACAATCCATTAACATTGAGAATACAATAGTCTTATCCGGACTATTGATGTGTTGCCATCACAATGGAGGTACTTTATATAATTTGATTATGTAGGACTGGACCAAACATGATTTGAATCTCACATAAATTCCATTAACTATTGAGAGTTTAAATAATATCACTAGATGATCATATGCAGATCAATCTTAATCCTGAGTAGTTATAGACTCCTATTTATAACATTATGTTCTTTAACATACTTGTTAAATGTTTGTTTTTTAAATAGACCGAAATACTTGTATCTTAGGAGTATGATGAGATGAATAGCTGGGAATGTAACTTACAGATAAGGAATCCATTTCTTCTATTAGGAAGCTAGAAAGATGACTCTCTTGTGTATTGATTCAGGACTTGAACAGTTTGAGTACTCAATTTATAATATATTTATAAATTAATTGTTCATTAAAGAATCAATGGTACATAAGGATAAAGATGTAATTGAAGAGGTAAACAGAATATAATCTAGCTCTAATTATGAATTATCTATGGAGGATTGAACTAAATGTAATGATTAAATCGATGGACTGCTCGATATTTTTTGAATAAATTAATTTTGTAATTTCAAGAGTGCAATTCCAGATTTTTAGTGGAGTAATACAGGAATTGATAAATTAGAAAAATTAATTAAAGAGTTTAACTAATTGTCATAATTTATTGGAGCTTGAATTACAGGTCCATAGGTCCCCAATTCCACCTCTTACAAACACTGTACTGGATATTACATTAATCTGTTGCTGCACACTCTGTCTAGATAAATAGTTTATCTATATGTAATTAATAATTGTTATTAATTAATTAATTTTGAATTAATTAATTTAAATTTATGGAGGGATAAGTTTCCTAATTTGTTTAAATTTTGAATTTAAAATATCTAATTATCAGATAATTAGATAAATAGAAATTGGGAAACTGACTAAAAGCAAAACACTCTTTTTTGAAAGAGTGAATTATCTGCTAGTTTATATATATATATATATATTAATTAATTGATTAGATCGTATATATATATATAATTATGTTTACTAAAAAAAATAAAAAAAAGGAAACTTACGTTTCCTAAGTAACATTTTTTTTAAGTTTATATATTATATATATATATATATATATATTAATTTGATTAATATATTATTAAATAGTTTAATAAGTATATATATATATATATATATAAAGTGAAACCCTAGCAGGATACATACTGCGTATTATTTTCAATAGAGCTTCCATAAACTAGAGAGAAAAAGTAGAGAGTCTTCCTATTCTCTATAGAACAAACCCTTACAATCTCATGTGTTAAGAAATTGTAAAGGCCTAAACTGTGAGTTTAAGAGATTGTATGCAACATCCACACGTTCATCCAGTTGTGCTTGAGGTTTGGATTAAAAGATCGTGATTTAAAAAATAGTAAAGCTAGGATTTGCTGATAGACTATAAGAGGTATTAGATCTATTCTCTTTCTTTATTGCTATTTACTATGAATTAATACTATGCACTCATATAGTAAATTGTTTTGAGAAAATTTTTTATTATTCTTAGGCCAATCTTTCGTTGCGAAAATCGTTTTAATTCCAACACTCTCTTCACTTGATATCTGAACAAGAATGCTAAGCCTTGTGTTACTGTGTGAAAACATAAGTGACCTCATCGCGACTAATAAACGAAGCTATTATTGCATAAAAGTAGAACTATCATGCATATTGCAAGCAGAAGTATTAAAAAAAACAAAGGTTCCATTTTTCGAAACTCAAGTGTGTGCATTTTGGGAGCTCATGTTCAGAGGACTCTAAGGTCTAAAAAACAATCCAACAAGGTCCTGATGTGCATCTAAGTTCAGAATCAATACCAAAAGGGGCTTGAGTCAAGGAAAAATGGAATTTATATATATGTACCACAAGCTATCCAAATGAAACAAGAGATCTGCAACTTGCTCATCAATGGTGAAAAATAGCCTATTTGGTGTCTCTGATTTCAAGCCTAAGGATTCTAGAATTGACATCTACTATTTAAGGCTTTTATTATATATTCTATGGCTTCCATTAATGCTCCAGATCAGCACCAAAATCAAGCACCACACAAAAGAAAAAAAAGAAGAAGAACCCATTTATTTGACAACAAATTATGTACATTTATGTTTTCTTAAGTGTTTGCAGAACTCATTATATACCTTCAGATTCGAATTGATATCAATGCACAGAATCAAATCCATATAATAAGGGAATAAAGAAAGAGTTTTAAAGCTTACTATTTTTCGCATAAATAGAGTGTGAAGGCTATATGTCATGACCCTAGCCTCAAACTAGACAATCGTGCGACACTTAGCACAGTCTGTCGCACTAAGTCAGCCTACTAATACTCAAGAAAGGAATTAGAGTAAGCTTTTGAGACAAAGTGGTAAGGATAAGAGAGTTTAGGTGAATGAAAGCTTTGTATTTCTCTTAGAATGCTTAGAACTCTCAAAAATGGGACTTGTCCACAAATGAACCCAAGGGGTCCTTTATATAGGCAAAGCCTAAACCACCCAAGGGTTAGGATCGTGCCAAGTGTTATGATCTTACAAAGGGTCTAGATTATTCTTAACTAAAGTTATAATATCTACAAAGATATTTACATAGAGAATTCTAGAACAAAACATGGTCTAGATCCTTCTAAGAGGTTCACCCACCATCTTGGCTCTTCTAAGTCATTCTAGGAGCTTTTAGGACCGTCCAACCTATCTAGCATCATCTGGCCTTGTCTAGAGCCTTTTAGGACTTAGTAGCACCAACTAGAGTCTTATAGCACGGCCAAGACCTCTCTTGATTACTCTAGAAGTGTCTACCATGTTCTAGGGTCTTCCTCAATCTTTTTGGATGAGTAGTATATATAGAGGACCTTAGAGCCATGAGCAATAACATTTGGATTTTTGGGAGTCAAATGAGCGGGGTGTAATACCCTCCCCCACTCAAGTTCGTGATGTCCCCGTCGCGCCATCGACTTTGAACCGTTCGATATGGTTTTTGAATTGCCACAAGGCATCTTCATGCTTCCTGCTAGCCTCGGCCTCGGGCAAATTCTTCCATTTCACTAAGTATTCCCGATAATTAGGAACACCACGTCGACGGATCAAGCGATCAGCCAAGGTGCACTTTACCTCTTTATCAAAAGAGGTTACCACCGCAGTAGGAGCCCTATTAGATTCGTCTCTTGAAGGATCTCCCTCATCTCCATGGTAGGGTTTTAGCATGCTAACATGGAAGACAGGGAAAATCTTTAACTTGGCAGGGAGTTGAAGCTTATAGGAGACCTTACCTACACGCTTGAGTACCGGAAATGGACCTTCGTATTTGCGCACCAACCCTTTATGTACATTCCTTAAGGCTTAAAATTGTTGGGGCAATAACTTGACAAGGACTAAATCCCCCTCTTGATACTCAACGTGCCTTCTCTTTTTGTCGGCCCACTTTTTCATTCTTTTAGAAGCTTTGTTCAAGTATACTCTAGCCAACTCCGCTTATTCATGCCATGTCTTAGCAAACTTGAATGCTGCAGGACTCTTCCCACCGTAGCTTGTCACTAAGGCATGTTGGGTCATAAGTTGATAACCTATGACTATCTCGAAGGGACTCTTGCCTGTAGACTCATTCCTCTGGAGGTTAAAGGAGAATTGGGCTATATCAAGTAATCTTGCCCAATCTTTTTGATTGACACTCACAAAGTGCCTCAAGTATAACTCCAGCAAGGCATTCACCCTTTCCGTCTGGCCATCATTTTGGAGATGAAAGCTAGTAGAAAAGTTCAAGTCTGAATCCATCAACTTGAACAATTCTGTCCAAAACCTTCCAGTGAATCGAGGAACACGATCACTTACAATGTTTGATGGGACTCTCCAAAGCTTCAAGACATGCTTCATAAAGAGCCGCACGGTCTCATTGGCAGGATAATTAGGTAAAGCAGGTATAAATGTGGCATACTTGAAGAAGCGACCAACAACCACTATAATGCTACCAAAGCCCTCTGACTTAGGCAGGCTAGTGATAAAATCCATAGAAACACTCTCCCACAGCCTCTCAGGAATAGGGAGAGGTTCCAACAATCCGCTCAGTGATTGTTGTTCCACCTTGTCTTGTTGGCACACAAGACAAATTTGTACATAGGCTTCGACATCATCCCTCAGTTGAGGCCAATAGTAGATAGATTTGATAAGAGCAAGAGTACATTTCTGACCTGGGTGACCAGCCCACAAGGAATCATGGCACTCTTTAATAAATTTTTTTCTTAAGTTATCCCACTTAGGCACATAGAGTTGATTGCCTTTGGCATAGAAAAGTCCATTGCTCAGCTAAAAACATCTCATCTTTCCTTCCGTTATTAGGAGCAGTAGGCTCTTTGCAAGAACATCGTGTTCCAATCATTCCTTAATTTTCTCTATCAAGGTGCAATCGGGCCTGCTTAAGGCAGCCAACTCTGCCTTTCTGCTTAGGGTATTTGCTACCACATTGGCCTTCCCAGGCTTGTAATCAAATTCTGCCAAGAAGTCTTGCCTCCAAGCTTGCTTGGGACTCAACTTTTTCTGATTTTGAAAGTAACTTGTGGCTATGTTGTTAGTCATGATCGTGAAGAGAGTACCCAACAAGTAATGTCGCCATACCCTTAGACAATGGATAATTGTAGTCATCTCTTTTTCTTGCACCGTGTAGGGTCTCTCGGTGTCATTGAGCTTGCGAATTTCATAAGCAATTGGACGCCCTTCTTGCATTAGTACTTCGCCAATAGCAAAGTCAGAAGCATCTGTATGTAGCTCATATGCCTTTGAGTGATTGGGTAAGCTAAGAACCGGCTCTTCGCTTACCGCCCTCTTCAAGTCTTCGAATGAAAGTTGACACTCAAATGTCCATTCCCAAGACTTGTTCTTCTTAAGTAGGTTAGTAAGTGGCGCTGCTCTTGCTGAGTAGGACTTGATGAACCGGCCTATAATAGTTCACAAGTCCGATGGAGGATCTTAACTCTGGCACCTTAGTAGGAGGTTCTCACTCTCAGATGGCTTGCACCTTGGCTTCATCCATCATAAGTTTCCCATCCTTTATCTTATGCCCTAGGAACATCACTTCCTCTTGGGCGAAGGAGCACTTCTCCTTCTTGATGAATAGTTGGTTTTCCCTCAAGACCTCGAACACCTTCCTCAAATGTTCTAGGTACTCTTCCATGGTCTTGCTATAGATAACTATATCATCGAGATAGACTACCACGAACTGATCTAGGTAGGGATGGAATAACTTATTCATGAGGGTACAAAAGGTAGCAGGTGTATTGGTAAGACCAAATGGCATGACTAAGAACTCATAAGCACCATACCTTATTTCGCACGTGGTCTTGGGCTCATCCCCCTCTGCTATGCGCACTTGGTAGTACCCCGAGCGTAGATCAAGCTTTGAGAAATATCTAGCATTCCCAAGTTGATCGAACAAGTCGGCAATAAGTGGGATGGGGTACTTGTTCTTTACCGTCACCTTGTTAAGAGCCCGGTAATCAATGCACATCCTTAGTGAGCGATCTTTCTTTTTCTGGAACAACACCGGGGCACCAAAAGGAGCTTTGGAGGGCCTGATGAAACCCGCACCAAGCAACTCCTTTAGTTGTTTCCGGAGTTCCACTAACTCCGGAGGGGCCATTCGATAAGGACTCATCGCAGGTAGCTTCGTGCCTGGCTCAAGCTCGATTTCATGATCCACCTCCCTCCTAGGTGGAAGTTTCTTGGGCAGGGCATCAGGCATTACATCTTGGAATTCATCCAAGACAGTTTGTACCTCTATGGGTAGGTTACCTCGAGGTTCCAACTCTTCATCATCGTGCTCCTTTAGGATGGCCAAGTAACTCTCCTCATCTCTTCTCAAGCCCTTCTTGAATTGAAGTGCAGAGAGTACTTTGTTTCCTGCTTTTGTGGACCGCTCCATTGGTACCACACAAGCTTTTTTACTATCCATGATGCACATAGAGTTGGCAAAAGGAACAGAGAATGCTAGCACTACATCAAGGAATTCCAAACCAAGCATTACTGCGAAATCATCTATTGGCATCACTGATAAGTCAACTTGGCTAACCCATACACCTAGGCTAGCCTTAACATTATGAGCAACCCCATGGATGGGGCGTGCTACTGAGTTCACTGCCTTGAGGGAGCCTCCTCCATTGGACACCGTCAAGCCCAACCGCCTAGCTTCCTCAACAGAGACAAAGTTATGGGATGCACCCGTGTCAACCAAGGCTTTAGTAGCTTTGCCATTGATTGTTGCATCCATAAAAAGTAAGCCCTTAGCTTGTGACTTAGGGGCCGACCGAAAGGCATTTAGGAGTTGTAAGGAACCAACATATGCACCACCATCTTCTCTATCACCTCCTTCTTGGCTTGGCTCGGAGACAATTAAAGCATTGAGAGCTTTCTTCTTAGGACACTCGCATGCCCAATGTGGCCTATAGCAAAGAAAGCACTTGACTCTTGGCTTGGAGAAGTCACGGTCTTCCTTCTCTTTGCCCTTGTCTTTGTGCCTGTAGGAGGAACTATCTTTGTTCCATTTTCCTCCTTTTGTTTGCTCTCCCCTACTCTTTGCTCTACCACCCTTCTTGTCTTTAGCCTTAGAAGGGTCCTTGTTAGTAGAGTAATCAACAAGACTCTCGGCTACTGCAATAGCATCGGCCAAGTCTTGGATGCCACGGTGCTTGAGCTCTAACTTGGCCTAGTTCTGAAGACCATCCATGAACAAGAATAGGGCATCTTTATCTGAAGTGTTAGGAACTTCGAGTAGTCTCTAAGACTACCAGATTGTTTGAGGTGGCGAAGACAGCCTCTCGCCTCCTCTTCGATATTCTCAGGGAAGAATTGCCTTTTTAGCTCTCTTTTGAAGTCATCAAAGGTGGCTATAGTGCACACCCCTCGTTGCATCTTCCCGTGTCTCCGCATCCACCATAGCATGGCGGTATCAGTTAGATACAAAGCAGCATTACAAATTTTACCGGCATCGTCCGTCACACCGGTGGCCTCAAAGTATTATTCGAGTCCCCATAGGAAGTTCTCAACTTCCCTAGCACTGCGAGTACCATTGAAGGTCTTTGGTTTAGGTATCTCAACTTTCCTTGCCTCAATAGTTATTGTGGTGGTCACCCCCATGGTCACTGCTCGCTTGCATAAAGCAAGATCACCACCCATCTCATCTACTCTAAGTAAAACATTACTGAGTTCTCTTTGGAAGAGATCTCATACCTTGGCAATCTCCGAATGAAGGGACTCAATCTCACGCCTTAAGTCGGTTTCTAGCCCACCAAGTGCATCTTTGATGTCGCTGTGGATTTCTGCATCCTCGGTCTCCAAACCATCATAATGTCCATCTAGATCGTCTACACGCTCGCCCAACGTGCCCAAGTTGGACTCTAGTTGGGACACTCTAGCCTCCAAGCTAGTCACCACGTCCCTTGACTTGCCGCGGGTAGCACCCTTCTTCCCTTCATCAGCCCCACGTTCAGAAGCACCAACTTCGACGGGGTCAGGAGTTGCAGCCATAGTCTTCATTTAGACAATGGAACTACCAAGATGTAATGAGCAACCAAAGCTCTGATACCACGCTGTCACGACCCTAGCCTCAAACTAGATAATCATGCGGCACTTAACACAGTCCGTCGCACTAAGTCAGCCTACTAATACTCAAGAAATGGACTTAGAGTAAGCTTTTGAGACAAGTGATAAGGATGAGAGAGTTTAGGTGAATGAAAGCTTTGTATTTCTCTTAGAATGCTTAGAACTCTTAAAAATGGGACTTTTCCACAAATGAACCCAAGGGGTCCTTTATATAGGTAAAGCCTAAACCACCCAAGGGTTAAGATCGTGCCAAGTGGCATGATCTTACAAAGGGTCTAGATTATTCTCAACTAAAGTTATAATATCTATAAAGATATTTACATAGAGAATTCTAGAACAGAACATAGTCTAGATCCTTCTAAGAGGTTCACCCACCATCTTGGCTATTCTAAGTCATTCTAGGAGCTTCTAGGACTGTCCAACCCATCTAGTACCATCCAGCCTTGTCTAGAGCCTTTTAGGACTTAGTAGCACTAACTAAAATTTTCTAGCATGGCCAAGACCTCTCTTGATCACTCTAGAAGTGTCCACCACGTTCTAGGGTCTTCTTCAATCTTTTTGGGTAAGCAGTATATATAAAGGACCTTAGAACCATGAGTAGCAATATTTAGATTTTTGAGAGCCAAATGAGTGGGGCGTAATATACAGCTCTTGTCTTAGAGTGTTGGGATTGGTTTTGATGCCGATCTTAAGGATGGCCAAGAGGCTCAAATTTGAGCAGCAAGTGATTCAAAAATTTCTAGGCAAGTCCTAGCTTGGGATTTTCGGTTTTAGAAGATCTGGGTAAGAGTCAAAAATGCTCTTTTAATCTTCTATGTTGCTTCAAACCCTAACGTGAGGAATCAGTAAAGGATGCTCCTTTGGCTTGTTCTATCAACATAAAAGAAAAAAGAAAAAATGAGAGAGAAGTGCTCCAACCCTTGAAATTAGCCAAGAAGATGATTTTGCATTGCTCTTGTAAAAATCCAAAGAAAGATATAGTTTTAATATAGATATATATATATATATATAAAGGTCTCGTATTGGGATCTACTTTTGATAGATTATATATATAATCTAGTATTTTTTTGGTACTTTAAATTTAGTGGTGACCTTTATTTCTCCATATGAGGCTTCGGTGAAAAAAATCACTTTTTAAAATGAACTTATCGAATCTCGAAACGGCCGTTCGAACACGTAAGTGACCAACGGGAATTTCTTCGAGCATCATTAACTTAGTATTACTATCATATCATGGTAGGAATTCGATTACTGATTTTACATTTTTTTATTTATAATTTCATTAAAATTTATTTATGACAAATCATGATTTTACGATGATTTATGAAATTGTTGGATTATATTGGGGTTAGACTGTGTGAATTTTTATATTTATTTTTACAATGTGATTATGAAATAAAATAACGATATGCTGCCTATGTTATAGTAAATCTCAGGATAATGTCACGTGAGATTTTAAAATATAATTTGATTCTTGGATATATATTTATTGTAAACTATTATATTTTGCACATACCATAGGATCACATACTTGAGTTCCATTATTATAGCGTAATATTTTCGATCGATGGTGAGTTACTATAGCACTAGGTGAGAGACCTAGGCCCTTGCACAGATTTTTATTGATACGTCTTTGAGTAGTATTAAGATGCTGAGTACCTCTATTACAGAAGTATTACATACCGTGATAGGAAGATGAGAGCTTACTCTTATATTTTGGTAATGCATGATATTTACATTATTATGGTTTTACTTTTGGTTTTGAATATATGATTTTTCTGGATTTCACTTATTTATAAATGGATTTAAAGGTACTATCATACAGGTTTGAGAAATTGCATCCATTCAAAAAGGTAATTGAATTCATACTAGGTATGTAAATGTTCACCCATTATTTTTCCACTCTCAAGTAGTACTTAGTATGATTTTGGGAACTAAGGAACAAAGTAGTAAGGAACTAGTTACCTTGTTGAACAATTGATAACTTTGTAAAATAATTCTATTTATTGACCTTGGCTTGTATTAACTCTTAAAGGCCGTATAACGGATTCAATCTGTATAACTTTTATGTCTGGATTATGAGGTTATTGATAGTGATATTTGGTTTTTTTAATAAATTTTATTAAGAGTTTACGTCTAACGATGATTGCAAAATTGTGAAAATTTTACTTTTAAAATTATTTTTATAATATTTTTAAAAACAACTATTGAATTCTATTTATGAAATTCTTTTTTTTGACACTAGTCCAAAGTTCGGATCATAACAACAGTGATTGTTGCATGATAACTCCGCCTGTGTGACGTTCTAGATCGCCGTTTTCTACACAGCCGGTCCTAAGCCCGGATGAAAGAGGAGGGTCATGTCACTTTAATGAAGTCAAGAATCTGATTTTGTTCACTTTCACGTAAAAATATTGTAAGTAAATGCTATGAGGTATTCTTTTTATGTTATTAATATGTGAATTGTTTAAGTTTTTTTGTTAATTGGGTAATAAGAGATTATCTTATTGTAGTGAGGTTGAAAATGTAACTGTTTGATGTTTATTTAAAAGCTATAGTTTTAGCTTATCTCAATGTAACTACTTTTGGTCCAGAGGGTGTTCTTATATTTTTCACATGAATCAGATGATGTCACGACCCAAACCTTGGGTCAGTGCCAGAAAAAGAATTTCATAAGTAGAAATTAAAATTTTTTTTAAAAAAAATTTAAAAAGTAAAATTCATAGTAAAATTTTCATAATTTTGTGATCACCATTAGACATAAATTGTTAATGAAATTTATTAAAATAAATCAAGTATCATCATCAGTAGTCTCATAATCTAGCTTACTAATTATACAGACCGAATCCGTGAAACGGGCCTTTAAGTATTTTATTACAAACCAAGATAAGTAACAAAATTATTTTACATAGTTACTAATTTCCAGTAAGTAATCAACTCCTCACTCTTTTACCCTCGAGTTTCCAAAGTCATACCAAGTACTATCTGAGAGTAGAAAAATAAGGAATGAATATTTACATACTCAGAAAGAATTCAATTACCTTTTAGATAAATGTAATTTCCCAAGCCTACATAGTTAGTTCCTTTAAATCTATTTATAAATCAAGTTTATAAATTTATGGTATCTAGAATAATCACATATTCAAAACCAAAACTGAAACCATATCATTGTACATATCATATATCAATAAGAGTATAAGTGAACTCTCATCCTCCCATCACGGCCCTGTAATATCTCTATAGTAGAGGTACCTAATATACCAACACTACTCTTAGGCGAATCAATAAAAGCCTATACATAGGCCTAGGTCTTCTAATACTGCAGCAACTCGTCAGCGATTTAAAATATCACGATGCTATAATGGAACTCAAGTGTATGATCCTATAGTATGTACAACATATAATAGTATACAACAATCATGCATCCAATAATCAAATTATGCTTTAAAATTCAACTTGGCATTATTCTAGGATTTACCATGGGCAGATACCGCTATTTTACCCTATAGTCATAATATAAAAATATGTAAAAATCCATATAGTCCAATCCCAACATAATCCAATAATTTTCAACAATTTCACAAACCATCGTACAAATACGATTTTTCATAAATAAATTTTAATACAATTATAATCCAAAATCAAAATAAAAGTCAAGTAATTGAACCCCTACCTCGATATAATAGTAATACCAAGCCAATGACGCTTGAACAATCCTCCGTTGGTCACTTAAGTACTTAAATGATAGTTTCTGGTTCCCGGTAAGTCAACTTGAAAAAGTGACTTTTCAACTGGAGCTTCAAACACAGAAACGAAGGTCACCATTGAATTCAAAGCACCCAAAAATGCTAAATTAGACATATACTTTATTAAAAATGGGTCCCAAGTGCAAGACTGTACTGTGGCAAGCAAAATAATGTAATTTTGTGCCACGAAATTTTAATTTTCGTTCTTCACTAGAATATAGTAATATTTTCTATCAAAATTCATGTATCAACCTTACTGAGTCCAAATTCGAAGTTAGAATTCAGTTTTGAGGTCCCTAACATTAATTAAGCCCAAAAATCTGAGAATTACACAAATACTACCTTTTGAAAATAATTAGAAAAATGTCCTCTTTTTCTAATTACTATTTACCGCACTTACTATTAACCATTTTTTTTTTTACTAACTGTAATTATTCATGATTTTTAACTCTCTTCCATCTCATGTATTTATCTCAGGTAAATAAATTATTTAACCTAAATAATTACATAAATATCTCTTTTTACATAATTGGTAAAAACGGTAAAAATGGTTCAAAGCTTGCTGAAGATGAATTTGGACGAGTAACTACTTAGAGTTGGTCAGTGACAACGAAACGAGACTCTACTTCTGGAAGTATCGAAAACGGAGGTCGAACGGTGCTCCGATGGCCAGAAAACCTCGTCGGAGGCAGAATTTTTGCGGGGCCGTTACAGTTTCGTTCGGCGTCGAAACAAGGCGAAATTAGTGGTGCTAGCTTCGTCTTCCAAAGATCTTCAATGTGGACCAGTGCGTGGGCCCGCAACGGTAGCATGTGGTGGCGGCGGGCTTCAGCAAAATATGTGTTTTCTTTCTTCTTTTTTCTCTCTCAAGCTTTCTTGTGTGAGAATTTGGGCTTCTGAAGGAGATTTTAAGAAACGTCTGTGCCTTATAACAAATTAATAAAATATTCCAGATATTTTTATTATTTTATTTCGAAAATTACTTATTTATAAATTTCTCATTGGGTGCAAAAATGTTCATTTTGACTCTTAAAAATTCTAGATTTTATAAATGGTGTCATTGTAATTTTCCCTTGAATTATATTAAAAGCTATTATACTCGAAAAATATTTTATCACTTATTCTTAAATTTTGTTTAAAAAAAGAGAGTAACTATAATCAGCATACGACAACAAAAATTGAATATTAAAAAAATTACACAAGACATAGAATGATATTAAACATAATCAAGTCCAATCCAATTTGGATGAATAATCCTTTCCTAGCTATTCTGTGCACCAAAAGTACTGCTCCTGTAACTCTAGGGCACCGTTAGAAATAATTGTGGATAAATAAATTGTTAAGTAGCTAGACTCTTTGGATGGGTTTCAATTTAGCCAAATGTGAGAAAGTGAAACTAACAAAACTTTATTAAAATCTAAAACTACAACCAAATGTGCCAAAATAGTCAGATTCTCATTCCCATCCTTGTGCAATAAAAAGCTGAAATACAAAAATCCAATCATTTTATTGAAATCTTTTCTTCTTTTTCGTACATTGTATTATTATTAAAAAGAGCTATTTTTCAACAGTATTCTTTCCAATTCAAGTAGCCCTTCAATAAAAGGAAAAATAAAAAAAAAGATTAACACTAGTTTAGGCATATTTACTAATCCTTAAGTATTAGAGAGCAAACGAAATGAGGAACTAATGAGGAAATAGAAATTATTTCTCTTTTCAAGCATTTACATAATATTTAGAATTAAAAAAAAAAAAAGAGATTATCTTTCCACCCATTATTTCTTATTTCCATTTTATTTTCTTTCCACTCATTGGATTGGTAACCGAGACCTTAAATTAAATTAATTTGATGGAACTTTTCTAAAGACAGAGTCTTTTAGTAAGACAGGAGGAGGAGAGGGGATCTCTTGACCAACACATTCGCATATGCCTTTATCACACAATTTGAGAACTCCTTGCCCACACTTGATTTTGTATGTACAGTCAACGTCACGGGAGCAATTTTGTTCTTGCAGTTTACTTGCTTCAGCTCCTACCTGCATACCTAAATTAGAGACAAACATATATGATTAATTTTGATCAATTTTGTATGTTTGGTTATTAGTTATATAAAGTTTTTACTATAAATCGTGAGAGTTAAAAATGGGTCTTTTCTTTTCTTTTTTTAAATAATGGGAAAAATAATCTTCCTCTTCCTGATCGTAAACTAAAATATAGAGCCATTTTTTCAGTTTTTTTTTTTTTTTTTTTTTTAAGTAAACCTCATATTCATGAGATGCTTTTGCAACTTATAACATGACATGATTATATATTAGTTTGCTCTGTAACTAAATTGTCATATTACTATGATAATAAGATGTTCTGGTCTTTTTACGAATTAGATCGAGTCTTTTCTTTTCTTTTTTATTAAGAAAAAGAATATAAGAATGAGATCTTTATTCGTCAGTTTAGGGGAAACAAAAAGATGATTTTCACCAATAAAAAAAAATGTTTCCATTCATCTTGTCGAACCCCTTGTAAACACAGCTTTTCAAAAAAAAAAAAAAAAAAAAGAGAAAAAAAGGAGAGGAATTATAAGAGAGATACGAACAAGCAATAAGAGTTAACAAAAGAACAAAAGAAGCCATGTTGAAAGAAACTTTCTCCATATTGTACGTATTTTGGGCTCAGCCAGACCTTCGTTTTTTTTTTTTTTTTTTTTTTGCTCTAAACTCAGCGAGAGTAATTACTTGGTGATGGCTAATGTATAATAAGTATCTGCATACAATCGACCTCTTCTACTCAATATTTATAGGAGAGGAGGCAATAGACCAAATTAAACACAAAAATACACAAAAGGCAATGCAATCTCGTTGGAAATATCAAATCGGTGGTTGATAAGCTTAATAAAGATAGTTAATAAGTTTCGAATATAAAGATACGAAGACGTGTATACTAAAGGTAGTTAATAAGTTTCGAATCTAAAAATATGAAGACGTGTATATTACGCAATTTATTTATAGAAAGATGCTTATATAGGAGAGATTTTTTTCTATTTAAAAGAGAGAGTACACTTAGATGTTTTTATTTTTTTATTTAAAAGAGAAAGTGATAAATTTATAAAAATAGAATTATTTATACTCTTATATTTATATATTTTGTGTGTTTTTATGTGATTTTAGTTTAATTTATGTTATTTTATAGTTAATTTGATTTTTAGTACTTAGATATAATTTTATTAGATTTTAGATATTTAATTTAATTTAATTTAATTTGATTTAATTCGGAATTAATTTATTATTTGTTTATTTTATTATGATTTGGTTTTAATTTTATTTTGACTTTAGATTAAAGAAAAATTTAGAGAAAGGAGAAGCCAAATACACGCGCGTGAGAAGTGAGAAGCCAAACGTGATCTTAGCCATCCGATCGAGCATGAAGACATCAGCCAAACGTGTGAATACCACGCAGCGGGCGAGTGGAGACAGGCTGATCCCCTATATCTCGGCTCTCGTGCAACGGGTTTATTGCCATTCACAAGCCGCCACCTCGTCCAACAGACTTTGACTTTCCTTGCAACCAATCAAGTGCGAGTTTTGTGCCAAGCTTACTATTCTCGGCCCCACCGAATTACTACCCAGACTAAAAAACGTGGAAAAGAAAGAAAGGAAATTGTGAGAGTTTTACACGTCGTCATAAGACCAATCAAATTGCACTTTTAAATATGTAGGAACTTGCACAATACTACTAGCTTAGCTATAAATAGCCATTATATGAGGAGAAAAAAACACTCTAATTTTGAGAGAGAAAACTCTATTTTTTCTAGAGAGAGTGTGTGAGATAAGTTCAAGGTTAGGCTAGTTTTTAGAAAGATTAGAGAGATTATCTTAATTGCGTAGTTTTTTCTGCTTTTAATTTTGATTCATGAGAGTACTTCAATACTTATATATTTGGTTTATTAAATTCTTCAATATATTATTTTCTAGTTTCTTATATAAATTCAGTCATATTTTCTTTTATATAGTGATTTAAACTAGATTATAATTATATTTATTTTATTAGTTGATTTTTTACTGCAGTATTATCTCTATGATATATTGTTGATATTAGATAACTAATAAGATAGATAATTTTTGGGGTTAACTAGAAGAGTTTTTCATATTACTTTAGATTAATATTTGTTCTTAAATTGCTATATTTTTTGGTTCTGTATTTGAGACGTGAAACATATAATTAAGTGATAAATAAGTATCAAAGTTGGTAACAGTTAAACGAATAACTAAGTGAGTCTTAAAATCTTGTTTTTCTTATATTGGTATTTTTACTTATTATTTCTGTGATTATTATTTTAAATTACTGCTCAGTTAATTTTTCTTTTTATTTTTTGTTATATTTTTATTGTTGATTTACTTCTCCATGAGATCGATACCTTAATCTATATTACAATAGCCATTAGTATATTTTGAGCATAGACAAAATTTAGCACCATTGCCGAGGAAGCCAAATCAATAAAAAGGTACACAATTCTTTCATTCTTTCTCTTTTAGGTTTTTGAAAAAAATATATTTTTTAGTTTCTTTTATTTCTAGATTTTGTTTCCTATTTTAGTTTAGATTTTATTTTTATTAATTAGGTTTATTAATTTTCTAGACTTTAGGTTTTTAATTAATTATTTTTTTCTTCACATTATTATTATTATTATTTTATATTTTTTCTTCAAAAAAAATTGTATTATTTGCGTAACTGGTAGAAACTAGGATTGTTCTGTCACAAAGGTATTGCTTAAGAAAGATTAGTTACAGAATAATAAGAATTACAACTGTGACCCCTCCAACTCACGTGGGAACCTTGGGGAGTTCTGTTGGGTTTTAAGTGGGACATTTTGCACCCTTTAAATCGATATGGGAATATTCTTAATATATACTTTTTGCGTTTACTTCACAACTTTCTTTTTCTCATAAAAAATAATAAAATAAAATAAAATAATAAAAACTTGGGTGCACGTCTTGGCATAGAGACAAATTAGAAAGACTTAGTAGAAGACTTGATTTTGAAGAAGATTCATCTGACTCTTGGTCAGGCACAGATTCATTAAAAACATCTTTACCAGCCACCATGAATCAAATTGAGAATAACGCTGCTATAACTTTAAATGATTACCTATACCAAACCCGCACAACAACACCTTCATGCATCATTTTTCCTCAAAATATACTACAAATGGATTTTAAACCTGGCATGATCTAACTTTTACTCATCTTCCATGGCCTAGGTAGTGCAAATCCATATTTGCATATTAGGAAATTTGAAGAGGTAGTGGCCACTTTCCATAGCCAAGCCAATGCAGTAGACATTGTTAGGTTAAAATTTTCCTTGAAAGATAAAGTGAAGAGTTGGCTATACTCTTTGATACCGAGATCCATAGGTATATGGGCGGAAAAGACCCGAGCTTTCTTTAACAAATGCTTTCCACACTATAAGACCAACAGCTTTAAGCAACAGTTCTCAACTTTTTCCCAAAAAGATAGTGAAACTTTATATCAAGCCTGGAAGAGATTCAAAGAGTTGGTGAATATGTGCCCACACCATGGGTACAAAAATTAGCTTCTAGTTAATTATTTCTATGAGGGGTTAACCATTAAGGAGTGTCAATTCATAGAGATGATGTTTAATAGAGAGTTCCTATAGAAAGATCTAGATAAAATCATAGACTACCTGAATGAATTAACTGAGAAAGCCCACACGTGGACTGGACCCAGTACTAATGATAGTACTAATAGGTCACGTCCAATCAGAATTTATCATCTTAGGGAAAAAGATAGCTTTAAAGCACAACTAGAAGCTATGACTAAGGAATTAGAGGCCTTAAAAGCTAAGGATAGTAGAGTCACACATACAATTGCTAGGGTAGAATCTTAAGCTACATGTTTTGTTTATAGGGGAGTGGAATACTTAGCTCAGGATTGCCCAACTTACAATAAGATGAGAAATGTTTATGAAGAATAATGCAATGCCGTAAGAATTTTTAGAAAGCCTTTCTCACCATATTTTGACACGTACAATCTTGGCTGAAGAAACTACCTAAACTTTAGCTAGAGATCTTACCAAAACCAGCCTGTATCATCAACCGATAACTAGAACACTTAGACACCACCACCTAGGAATTACTTTGTACCTCAATACAATGCATGACCAAATAGGAATCCTTTAGAAGAAATACTTCAGGCATTTATGGAGGCACATGCACATAATAAAACTAATTAAAAGTTTGAGTCTATACTTACATAGGTGGTGGAAGAGAATAAAGAAATTAAGAGTCAGATAACTAAGCAAACTAGTGCTCTTACTCTACAAGAGCATGGAAGATTTCCTGCCCAACCTCAATCCAATCCAAAAGGACAACATTTGGCAAAAACCTCTGGCATTGATATGCAGAATATTAAAGAGGTCAATTCAATTACTACTCGAGGTGGTAAGACTTTATATAGTCTGACCATACCAAGTGCACTACCAAGCGATACTACTAACTGGGTAGTACTCAAGATGCTCTCTACAAGAAGCGAAAAAGAATTTTTTGGTTAAAGTGCATTTTTCTCAAGCTCTAAAGACAGGAAAAATACCCAAAAATCTAGATAAGATCCTCGAAAACCTTAAGCAAGTTAAAATTAGTCTGCCGTTGTTACATATGATCAAGCAAGTACCATCATATGCTAAGGTAATCAAAGATCTATACACTATTAAGAAGAGGCACCACATTAAGAAGACTGCATTCTTGACCGAGCAGGTAAGTGCAGTGATTGAGTAGAAAACACCGTTCAAATATAAGGATCCGGATTATCCCACTATCACCTGCTATATACGAACACACGAGTTCGGCCAAGTACTTTTAGACCTGGAAGCAAGTGTAAATTTTATGCCATATTCTGTATACTTGCGACTAGGAGAAATCAAGCCCATATCTGCGAAGACTGAGAGAGATAGTAGAAGATGTTCTACTTCAAATTAAGAAATTCTATTATCCTGTTGATTTTCTGATCCTGGATACTCAATCTGTGCTTGTCATAGAGTCTAAGATTCCTTTAGTCTTAGGAAGAGCTCTTCTTGTTACAGCAAATGCCCTTATTAATTGTTGGAATAGTCTAATAAAGTTATCATTTGGGAATATGACCTTGGAGGTAAATATTTTTCATGTCAGAAAACAACCACGAGATGAAGATGAATACTATCATTCCTACTTGATAGATACACTCATTCCGGAAGAAGTAAACTTGCATAATAATTTTGAATTTTTGGAATACCTTCTCCAAAACTCTAATTCTGAACTTTTTCATTATTCTGTTTAATGTTACTGTTGTTTTTGATGATATACATGATAAGCAAAAGAAGTTTTGGCAACACACTTTGAGGAGTTGCCACTTTAAAGAGAGAACTCGCAACATCTACCTCAGAGATACCTAAGATTAAACTATTCTAGTTATCCAAATGTTTGAAACACGTCCTCTTGGGTTCATGTAATATATTTCCTATCATTATTTATTCTAAACTTAATATAGATCAGGAGACAAAATTGATAAATTTATTATAAGAGCACAAATTTGCACTGGGTTGGACTATAGCTGATATTAAAGGCATTTCCCGATTAATATGTTCCTATAAAATCCATTTAGAAGAAGAAGAAGCTCACCCCTATAGAGACCCTTAAAGAAGACTTAATCTTACAATGAAAGAAGTAGTTAAGAAAGAATTCTTTAAACTATTAGGTGCATGCATAATCTATCCTATATCTGATAGTAAATAGGTAAGTCCAATACAAGTAGTTCCTAAGAAGTTTAGAATAACTATAATTAAGAATGAAAATGGGGTTCCCATTCTAACTAGGATAGCAATGGGGTAGTGTATGTGCATAGATTATAGAAAGTTAAATTCTACCGCCCAAAAGAACATTTTCCATTGCCCTTTATTAACCAAATTTTAGAACGGTAGCTAATCATCTAATTAAATTTCTTGATGGGTATTCAGGATATTATCAAATAGAAAAATAACTACAGAGGATCAGGAAAGACCACATTTACATGCCTCGTTTGGTACTTATACTTTTCATAGGATGCTATTTGGTTTATATAATGTACCGCCTACTTTCTAGCATTATATGCTTAGTATTTTGTTTTTTTTGATTGAAAAATGCATAGAAGTATTTATGAATGATTTGAATGTTTTTAGTGATTCTTTTGTCTCATGTCTACTTTACTTAAAAGCTATTTTGAGTAGGTGTGAAGAAAAAGGTTTTGTGCTTAATTGGGAAAAATGTCATTTCATGGTATCTTCTAGGATTATTTTAGGGCATATTGTTTCTGAAAGGGGAATAGAGGTTGACAAGACAAAAATCGAGTTAATCTCTAATTTACCTATACCGAAATCGGTAAGAGATGTTCGGTCTTTTCTTGGACACGTTAGCTTTTATAAGAGGTTTATATGAAATTTCTCCACTATATCTCGACCATTGTGCAACCTTTTGGCCAAAGAAGCTGAGTTTAACTAGACTCTAAAGTGTATTGAAGGGTTCAAAACACTCATTATCAAACTTACTATAGCCTCTATCATGCAATCACTTGATTGGAATCTACCCTTTGAAATTATGTGTGACGCAAGTAACTACACTGTGGGAGGTGTTCTTAGACAATGAAGAGATGAGAAGCCTTTCATTATTTACTATGCTAGTAGAACTTTGAACAATGCTCAAATGGATTATTCTACCACAGAAAAAGAACTACTAGCTATTGTTTTTGCATTAAAAAAATTCCACTCTTATTTGATTGGTTCACCTATTATTATTTTTATTGACCATGCGGCCCTTAAGTACTTTATTTCTTAAAAGGATTCTAAGGCTGGCTTAATTACATGGATTTTACTTTTGCAGGAGTTTGATCTAACCATCAAGGATAAAAAGGATGTTGAAAATGTTATAGCTGATCATTTGTCTCGTTTGGAGTTCAGTGATTCAACTAATGGTACACCCATTTAAGATGACTTCCCTGATAAGTATTTGTTTGCTGCAAGCCAAGTTCCATAGTATGATTATTAATTAATTGGTTTCTGGTTAAATTTCGCATGACTAGAGTGCACAAGATAAGCGAAAATTCTTGGTTGAGATAAGAAACTTTATTGGGATGATTCTTATTTGTACAAGTATTACCCTGACCAAGTCATTAGATATTGTATTCCAGAAGGTGAGGTATCTAGTATCTTAAATTTTTGTCATTTTAAGGCTTGTGGTGGTCATTTTTTACAGTGTGGTTTTTATTGGCCTGCTTTATTTAAAGATATTAACAATTTTTGTCATTCCTGTGAAAATTGTCAAAAGTTAGAAGCATTGAGCCGAAGCCATATGATGCTTCTTAACCCTATACTTGTTATTGAAATATTTGATTGTTGGAGTATTGATTTTATGGGTCATTTTTCTTCTTTTTTTGGTCATCTATATATTCATCTTGTTGTTTATGTGTCCAAATAGGTCGAGGTTGTGCCTTGCTGCTCAAATGATAATAATATTGTGGTAAAATTTCTAAAAGAAAATGTCTTATCTAGGTATGGAATACCACGTATTATTATAAGTGATCAAGGGACACATTTCTGTAACCATTCTTTTGAAGCTTTAATGCACAAGTATAGTGTAATACACAAGGTTTCAATTGCATGTCATTCGTAAACTAATGGATAAGCTAAACTTGCAAATAGAGAGGTCAAGCAAATCCTAAAGCAGACGGCCAATCCGAACCAAAAAGATTGGTTCTTACATCTTTCTGACATGCTTTGGGCATACCGCAATACCTACAAGACCGTCCTTGGAATGTCCCCGTACAGGCTTATCTATGGAAAAATATGTCATCTACTTGTGGAGCTAGAACATAAAGCTTATTAGGTTGTTAAAGCCTTTAACTTTGATTTGACTACAACAGAGCTTCATAAACAGTTACAGTTATCAAAAATTGAAGAATTGCAGAACAATGCATATGATAATTCCAAAATCTATAAAGCAAAACTAAAACCAGCCCATGATAAATAGATTTTGAGAAAGAATGTTAAGCCAAACCAACGGGTTTATTTTTATGATTCCTGATTATATCTCTACCCTGGTAAGCTAAGATTGTGATGGACGAGTCCATTTGTTTTAAAACAAGTTTTTCCAAACAGTGCTGTTGAGATTCAAGATCCAACCAATGAGACAAGTTTTTATGTACATGGACAATGATTGAAGAATTTTGTAGAGAGAGTAGACCAATCTGAGAAGAACACTTTAGTGGCTCTTGTCTACCATGACTGATCAGGTTTTATCTTTATGTACCATATTTAATTTTTTTTCTCAGGTTATTTATTTTTATTTTCTTTAGTATGTTTCCATCCTCTTCTCTAGCTTATTCATTACAAAGCCTATACTTCGTATGGAAATTTCATTACTCAGGTGTGCTTTATCCTTATTGTTTTCTTTTTTATATTTTTTTTTGTGACAGCGAGGACACTGTCTGATTTACATTGGGAGTGGTGGCATATACATATACTTTTTTAATACACATATTTTTCATACATGTACAAAATTTTTCTAAATTTTTTTTTTTCAGTAATGACTCAGTTTGATAATCGAATGTCGATGGTAAGATTTGATTCTATTGATTAAAGTTCTTAGAAAAATGATGAATGTTGATTTGTTTATGTGTTTGATTCTTACGTTAGTTTGATTTTGCTTATAATTCTTGCATATTTTTGAGCACTCAATTGTATTTTAATTATTTTGTTTACTTAGAGAAAATTTATGTGATTAAGTGAATTTTTGAAATCTTATTAATAAACTCTAGAACCTGTTTGATTATTACTTGAGGTGAAATCCTAGACTAAGTTATATTAGAGATATGATTTAGGCAATTTTTGGATCTTTAAAGCTTTTCAAGCCTACTTTAGACATTTGATTATCTTTAGTTTGCCCATTTAAGCCTAACTTTTACCTTTTCTTTGTTACCTATATTTTTAGCCTAAAGCTTATAATGATTTTCTACATCTTACATTGTGCCTTATAGCACATGTGATCTTTGTTAAACATATTTTATGATATATTATGGGACGGAACCCATGCTACCGTAGCCTCCAACTGTGTTTGATCTAATTCCATACTATGGTTATTTGAACCATTAGTCCCTAACTGTATAACTCTTTGGTAGATAAGTCATCATCATTTTTCTAAAAAATGAGATATATTGTCCCAAAATGTTTCCCTATTTGTTGTAACGTCCTCTTAAGAGCTGACAACTCAGCAAAGAGAACTTAATTGAGCAATTATTTTTTTTTAAATTTGAAGAGTAGTTGCTACTAATTTGTCAATGTTTAACTAGATGAAACAACGACTAAGACAACATTTTGAGGAAAATCTCAATCCGTTTATTATAGTTGATTCACACGATTGGCATACACATCCCCAACTTTTTTTTTTTTTTTTTTTTTTTGCATTTGAATTCCTAATATTATTAAGCATTTTTTTTCTTTTTCTTCTTACTTTCCCTTTTCTTATTTCTTACAATTTTTTTCTCAAAGGGAAATAAAAGTGTACACAAAAAGTTAGAGGTATGTCATGAATACTGCATTTTGTATTTAAGGAGCTGATAGAACAAAATTTTTGTATATCAAGATTTTTACTAATGGAAGAGGTCAAAATAAAATATTCCTAAGAAAATATATATTTTTTTGTGTGATTAAATTCTTTTCTTATGGGGACTTAAATGCCGGAAAATAAAAGACTGAGGATGAATTTGCCAAGAAGAGTATTGGTCGGTGGCCAGTATTGCATATAAGTTTTCGCCTAATATTCTTTGAAAAGTCTACTAACAATGGAATTGGACAGTAGAGACCAAAATGCCAAAGTTCTCTAATGCTACGAACATAAATGCCAAAATATAAGAGATGCGAACTAATCTGCCAAAGAGGTATAAAGTTTGGGACTAATTGTTCAAATAAGCTTTTCCTACAATTAATTGTTATTATTATTGTCGTTACACAATCAAAATCACATATTGTGGAGTTTAAGAATCAAAGTGATCTTATAAATTAGTTTATGGATCAGTTAAATAATAATCTTAAAAACTTTATGAACTTTGGGCAGGTAATTCATGGCGACCTAAAGCAAAACAAGCTAGCAGACATGAAGTACATTTTTTACACTCACAAAGGCAAAAATTTAGACAGTTGAGAGGTCTTCGCGTGCATTAGAGAGTATTAAGATTACTCTTTATAATATTATTAAAATATGTATATGACAATGAAAGAAGACAGTGGAATTTGTTTTATGTTTTATAATATTATTAAAATATGTATATGGCAATGAAAAGTAACGCTCCTTTAATTTTGACACAAAGTAATAGTGGCTGATTGAGTTCCAATCATCATAACGAAAATGAATCATCAATATATTTTATTTAGCTTTTTAATTTTCTCCAAAAATACATTGTCTTGCCTTTGCCACCAAACTAAAAGTTGCACTAATACAACCGAATTATACAAATAGATCTTTAATCAGCTAAATTAATAGAAAAGCTTGTGCTTGGCACATAATCTACCTTGAATGTTAATCCAATAAATTAATAAATTGAAAAAAATATAAAAAATTAAAAATTAAAAAGAATAAAAAGTATTTTAAAAAATATATATTAGTTGTCTCTTCTTGTTGCACTCAAAAATGCTTCTAACTAGGTATTGATATCTCATCACAAATAGGATCTTCAAGTGGATTTTACATTCTTATTGACAAGACATAAATTTGATAATTCTCCGATGAAAAATTAATATATTAAATTTTCTTAATTGATCCCATATTGTACAATTATCTATTTATGACTTAATATTTTTAATTACTGATTAATTATAAAAAATTATCACATCTCAAAACGCCTGTTATCTGTTGGCTAATACTCACACTATCTTCGCATCTAAAAGAATAGTTAATGAGTCACCTACACATCTAAAAGAATGATTAATAAAGTGAATATGATATTGTGATTGACCTTTAGGGATGAGGACGAAGAAAGTAATTAAAAAATCGTTCTCGATCATCTGTGCTGCCATTCCTAACAACCATCCTCCACCCATCTCTATTGGTTGAATCCAAGTGAGAAAGCCCCTAATGTCATCTACAAAAGCTGAAATCAGAATCACTCTTAAATTATTTTAGTTAAGAAGTTCAAAAAGAACTTGATTCTAGTCGGATCCAAAATAATTCTTGGACATTTTTTGAGTGAGATTTTGCTTCTTCGTTTTTCTTATGTGTTTGAGGAGCAAACATCCCTTAGTGTTGTTCTCCAACTCTTCTCTTTGTATTAGTGATTATAATTTTGATTTATGTAATGTTGGAATATTCAAGCCCAAGTATTGGCTAGTAAGGGATGGACTTGATACTAAGGTAGAAAAGTCAAGGATGGAGATGAAGGGGGAGAAACAATAGAGCCCAGATGGTTGGTAGACTAAAGAAGACATAGGTATGAGATGCCTCCAATGATCATAACCAGCTCACAATAAGTGGCAGAGCCAGAACGTTTTGTCAGCAGGGGCGAAAATAAATTTTTTCAATACAATAATAGTACCCAAAAAAGTATTTGAATATATAATAATGTCTCTAAATGATAATAGAACATGTTTGACAAATTTTCATATTTTAAAAGCACCATATAATAATCTTATCATGAGTGTCACATATCAAAAATGAAATTCTTAAATCTATAAAATCTTTATAAACGTACAAACTACAAACTAATCAAAATTTTAATTAAAAAAGATAAGTATAAAAGATACAATACACTTTATAGTTATATATATGTCATTCACTAGCACATAGATGGAGTCATCGAAAACAATGAAAATTTTTTCCATTCTTAATTTCCTCCTCTCAATTTTAGTTTAGAAAATTAAATAGAAAATAAAAGTTAAAAATCAAGCGAGTCTTAAGTTGGAGGAGAGAAAAGTGACCATTTATATCTTAAATAGGAATAAAACTAGAAATAAAAATTTCAGTCGGACCAAAGTAGAATAAAATCTTATATTATACTAAAATATGAAATAAAAAAAAATGAAGAGATATAATGACAACAATATCTCAGATATTAAAAATAAAGATAAAATTAGAAATAAAAATCTCAATAGGGGCCAAAACATAAAATAAAATTTCAAATAGCATTAAAAAGTAAATTAGAACAATTTAGGGGGCAATGGCCCTCACTTGCCCCCGCTCACTACCAGCAATGGCCTCTTTTTATTAGCTTTGCTAACATTAGATGCTTTTGAAATTATACATTTTTATAGAGACACATAAAATATACACGCAAAATGTACGTACAATATTGTATCATTAATTTTAATCACTCATAATTAGATCTTATACATGTGAGTAGTCCAAAATATATGTCACATCATATTATGTTATATATATCTATATAATTAGAAAATATATATAATTATGTGTGTCCTTAGCATTATTTAATCTAATATATAAAGTCGAATTGGAATAATTAAGCAAATGTTGTTGCAGTAGCTAATAAAATGGTACCATTTGTCAAGATCAAGACAACTTGTGCCACCTAGGAACTTAGACACGTATCAATTTTACCAGCTTTGACTACGAGTCAAGATCTAAACTATTACCATTGTCTAGGTGACACCTCAAAGTGAGAGGTATAGAAGGACTATGCTTCAATGCCATGCAATATGCGGCCAACTTTATCATCCTGCGCCTATAAATGGGCTAAAGATCTTTGTACTTGAAGAATAATAAATGCAAGAGAATTCTATTCCCCTTCTGCTTCCTGACTGATTATTTCTCTTAACTTTTTCTTTATTGACCAACTCAACGTTATCTTTTTCACTTCACATGAAGCCACCTAAAATTCTGAACTTATTTTCCTTTTTTAACTATTATTAATCACCATTTCCTTTCTTTTAAATCCTTTATACACTAATTTCCACTTTCTTAAAATATATACAATTCACATCAATACTCATATGCAACAAAGTCTTTCAACCAACGTACATATACTCGTACACCCGTATACATATATTTATATACTTATATTATCATTATTATTATTATTATTATTATTATTTTTATCCCATCCTATATACTCTTATAATTATCATTATTATTATTATTATTATTATTTTATTAGGATTTTTGGGATGTATGCCCCCTGAGTTTATCATGATTTGGCAAATTGACCCTCGAAAAATTCCTAAATTTACAAAATAGTAGCAATTAATCTGAATTCGTCAAAGGCCTGTCAAATTACTAACATAATTGGTCACGTGAGAGTCATGTGGTGCATTATTGAAGGTCATTGTTGGTACTTTACTGCATCTTAGGGCTTAGAGGGAAATTAGAATGAGATTTAGGTTTCTAAATTTAATTTTAAAATTATTTCAACACTAAATAATATTAAATTAAAATAAGTATAATTCTTTTGATTTCAAAACTAAATAAGATTAAGTTCAGACTAGTATAATTTCTCATATTTTTTTAATATTATAACTTAATTGATGTTTTAAACTAACTGGAAAAAAATTGGCAACCATTAAAACCCACTCATCCTTTTCGTCTTCTTCTTTCACAAAATTCAAATCCCAAGGCCTAGATATCCTAATAAAGAGTTGAAATCTCATCTCAGTCCTTAGAAAAGCTAAGAAGAGAAGGAAAAAGAGGTTTGAAAAAAAGGATCGAAAGTGAAGATGGAATGATTTCAAGAGAAGCTATTTATTAGTGGGATTTCATAGGAGATGACGAGCGTACCAAATAATGGAGATGATTTTGGTATTCTCTCATTTATCTTATACCAAACACAGCAAAGGAAGAGTACACTCCTTCCTCTCTCACTTCTCTTTCTTAGGTAATATAGGTCTCAGTTTTTCTACTATTTCATCTCTCCTACCAAACATAGTAGAAATGGTCATTTGGGAATTTTAGGTATAAAAATAAATAATTATGGAAAAAATTTCTAAATTTAAGACAATATCATTAACAAATTCCTTATTCGTTTTTAGGAGAAGTAAGATTTTTTTTTTTTTTTATGCTAAACTTAGAATTTTATAAATACGAAATTATTACTGTAGAAACTAAAATTGAAAAATATAAATTTAAAACGAGTGTATACCTACTTTACATAGGGTGTCACATTGTTTTGTAGTCTTGTACTATTGGCTGCATTGAACATTTTTAAGAATGATTACCAGATATTTGAAAAGGATTCTTGTGAACTAGTTAAACAAGTTTGAAATTTGTATACTTATGGAGATATTTTCGAGTGAGTGGATTACATAGGCGAGATATAATATATTACAGATTGGCTTAGAAAAAGAAATATAACTAGATGGTAAAGTGTTGTAGCCTGTGGTAGAAGAAAAAGTTTACTAGGAAGCCTAGAGGCTTTGCATTTATTTGTATTAGTAGATCCCTATGTCCTTGATGGGGCCCTTAGAACACTCATACAATTGAGGTAGATCTAAGACCCCCTTTTATTACCTGTTCTCAACAAAATTGTAATCTTTTTTTCTCATTTCAATTGATGGGTAATTTCTCATTTTTGCTATTGTTCTTGATAGTTGATATATCGTAGGGTATTTTACTACTGTTTCTGGGTATTGTTGATTCTAATTTTTTTGGGTTGTCTTTTGATTTATTTCTTGACAATATATATATATGGTTGCCAATCCAATAGGTATTTTTTTCTTTACCTATGGGTAGGTATTTTTTTTTTAGCTGTTGGATCACCATCTAATGGTGATCCAATGGCTAATATGAAGTGCATGAAAAGACGTGTATCATTAATGCTCTTTCTCTCTCTTACTTTTTATAATAAAAAAATATGCATGCTAAATTTTCATTGGCCAAATTGATACCTACCCATAGGTATAAAAAAAATACCTACTGGATTGGTGTCCTATATATATATATATATATATATATATATATATATATTCTTTCAGATAGTTTTAAAACATCAATTAGGTTAGGTTACAAATAATGTTTTTTCTAAGAAAAAAAGGTATAAATAGTGTTAATTAATTTTGATAAAATTATATTAATTTAAATTTAATCTTATTTAGTTTTGAAATAATTTTAAAATTGAATTTAGGAACCTAAATCTCATTCTAATCTCCCTATAAGCCCTTAGGTGCAATAAAATACAACAATGATCTTCAATAATGTACTATACGTGACTCTCATATGACCAATTTTGTTAATGATTTGACAACCTTTGACGAATTGGGTATGATTGCCACTGTTATGTGAATTTAGGGATTTAACTACTAAGAAAATGTTTTCAAGGGCCAATTTCCCAAATCATAATAAATTCAGGGGAAAAGATGTTAAAAACCATTATTATTATTATTATTATTATTATCACTTCTATTTCTATTATGCTACTCACCCTTTATTTCTCATGCTTTATATTTATGCAGAGTACTAAGTAACTAATTAAATATTGTGCTAATATTTAAATTTTGCATTTTAAATACTCCCAAGCTTGTGATTTTGAGTTGTAGCGTATACTTTTTCTTATTTGCAATCATTCACATTAAATTTAGTATTTTATTTTCTTTTAATATGGCTAGAATCACCTGTGTCAAAAATTTAACTTTCTAATTTTTTATTTTCAATATTATTTATTTATATTTCGTACCGAATGGATGGAGTCACATATGTCAGAAAACTAATAATATTTTTGTGTAATTCTGACCATATGGACAGTATCACCTGCGTCAAAAATATTGACTATCTAACACGTGGTGATAGTCATTGAAATCACTCACACCTGTTTACTTGTAGGTTGAGCTATTAAAAATGCCAACAATTTTCTGATATGTGGAATTGTATCATTACAATTTTTCACGCCATTTTCTCCATTTTATACCACTATCTTACTTATCATAATTAAGTGTTTTAACACTTAATTAATTTTTCTTTAATCAAATCACAAAAGTGCTAGAATAACAAAAAAAACCATGGTTACCCATTATGTATTGATAATGACAAAATAAGAAAAAAAAAAGATAAAAATACAAAATTTTTTCATACTTGACAAATACATAACAATACACTAAATAGTTTTCAAAATCTAAAATTCAAATATATAAGTACATATAACTCTCCAAACTCATTATTTTACAAAGTTATATGAATATAAGTAGTGTAAAATTAAATAAATATCTATATGTGTAATAATTTTTTGGTTGCCAATCTAGTAAGTATTTCTTTTCACCTGTGTATAAGTACTTTTTTTCTAGCTAAGGTCTGCACAAGACCTGATATTGCATATGCTGTTGAGATGTTATGAAGATATTAAAGTAATCTAGGTATGCACTACTAGACAACTGCAAAGAAAGTGATGAGATACCTCCAAGGGACTAAAATTTATGTATATGTATAGATGGACTGATAGTTTAGGAGTGATTGGCTACTCTAATTTAGATTTTGCTGGCCATGTTGATTCACGAAAATCAACTTCTGGATAGATTTCTATGTTTGCTAGTGGAGTTGTATCATGGAGAAGTACAAAGCAGACTTTGACTGCTACTTCCACTATGAAAGATGAGTTCGTATCTTGTTTTGAGGCTACATCACAAGGTGTATGGTTGAAGAGTTTCATTTTTTAGCTTAAAATTATGGATTCAATTTTTAGGCCATTAAAGATATATTGTGACAATTCTGTTGTAGTATTTGCAGCTAAAAATAACAAAAGTGGTAGTCGAAGTAAACACATCGCTGCAAGTATTTAGCCATAAAGGAACATGCTAAAGATAAAATAATGATTATTGAATATGTTAGCACTGAATTGTTGATTGTTGATCCTTTGACTAAAGGCATGCAACCATTAAAATTTAAGGATCGTGTAGAACGAACGGAACTTGAAGAATTTAAGGATCCTTTGACTCTAGGCTAGTGTTTATAGAGATATAATACACTGTGATAAATAGAAGATAATACTCAATTTTCAGAGAACTTATCGCTATGATTCATGTATTCTGTTTCTTAAAAGGATATTGATGGGTTTTATAGTCAAATATATGGATCAAGTGAGAGAATCTTAAGTATATTTTGTCATTATCAAATATCTACTTGTTTGTGGTTTATTATTTCCACTTTTAGATAATTGTTAGGTAACAGCCTCTATTATCTCTGCTTGAAGAGACAATGATAATGGACCATTATCTTCACCATCTCTTGTACTTTATTGATAATATCCGATTAAATTCACCATCAATAGAGACTCTTTAAGGTCTAGAAGAGTCAATACTCTGAACATAGTATCTTCGGAGAACAGAGTATTCTTATATACTATTTTTTCAATGCATAGTTAGATCAATGTGTTACCTTTGGCCATTGATACCTCCCACATAATAATAGTATATAATTATACATAAATATATAGGGTGAGATTTACTTAAATTCGGTCCTTAGAAAATTTTCTTTGTGTTTGTAGTGAAATAATACTCGCTCTTGTTATAACTACGTGCTTTTTTTAAAAAAAAAAATCTTTTTTGATTATTCTTTTGCAATAATATTCATTACATATATTAATATATCTTACCTGTTCATAAGAAACATATTTAGATGTTTGAAAATACTCACAACATATAATCATAAAATTATGTTTTATAACATAACTAAGAACTGTAAAATTTCAGCGAATAATACATACTTGAAGAATTTTACCTTTTGTTATAAAATTATAAAAATTTTAATAGCAAGCTTATTTCGTGGTCTAAGATTATGCTACATGTATTAAATTTATTTAATCATAAAAATTGAATAGTTATACACTAACAAATTTTGTGGATTTGGTTGTAATAAAGTACATAAATGAGTGCCAAGTTAGACCACGTGCATAATAAGAGATAAAGATTAACAAACATTTTAAATTCATGCATGTGAACATTTGTAATGTGTTGTATATTTGATTAATTATATTTATTGTTAGGCTCAAAGTGGATTATTCCAATAAATATTGTTACTATTTTATGGCCAACTTAGTAGGGCAAATGATTTTTGGCTTTGTTATATTATCAATATTATAATTATTATTGTTGTTGCTATTGTTATATATAATAATATGTTACGAGATGACTATAGTATATATATATATATATATATATATATATATATATGATGATAAAGTAAAGTAAAAATAAAAAATAAAAGAAAGCCTATACAAACATATATGCATATATGTATAAAAAATTTAAAAAATAAAGGTTGGTCGTAACATATATATACAATCTAATACATATATTGTACATATTACATATGTGAGAAGAAAAGAGAGTATAGCCAACCTTGGTTGGCCACAAATATGGAACTTATTAATAGCTAGCCAACATGATGGAACTGGCAATCTATGTAATAATATTAATTTTTCTTCAATCTAATATCTTAGCAACACGTGGAGTTAGATACCTAGTTCTAGTATCATCCACTACTTTTTAAATGACTAACATGTGGCGTGATTAATATTGTCTCCAGCACTAGCCACACTATTATCCCACCAACTATTATTAAATTTTTACCTTGTATGTATTACTCACCTGTGGATAAGTTTATTTGTCCTCCACTTTTCATCATTCTTTGTTTTCTCTTTTTAATGCTATAAACTACACATATAAACTATACATATAGCTTTGTGAGTATTTTCAACCACCTAAATATGTTTCTTATGAACAAATAACACGTATTAATATATGTAATGAATATTATTGCATGAATAATAATAAAAGATGATAATGTAGTTATAACAAGGGCAAGTATGTGGTATTTTACTACAAGTACAAAGAAAGTTTTCTAATAATCGAATGTAAATAAATCTCAATTTAAGTATTTATGTGAAATATTATGTGCTATTATATGATGTAATTATGATTATCATAATATGTCATTATATGTTCTGCAATATTAAATGCATAAAGTATGTCGGAATGTCACGAGTACGTGTATACATAATTACACGAAAAATTATGATTTTCATTGAAATGAATTTAAAAGTACTAAGTATCCAAAATTATTTATGAAGAATGTTTTTTTAGATGTTTAAGTTTTTTTAGGTGTTTAAGTTCTTAGAAGAAGTGTGAGCACTTGACTGATTGTCTCACAGTCATTAGGTTAAGAGCAAAAGTTTAATTGTGACGATAGCTATACAAAATTCGAATAGCTATAAGGTTAGATATATTTGTCATGACATCGCACTTGTGATCCATTACTACCAATAGACTTGACATTTCACTATAATGAGCTCAATATGAAGGTTTTATGAAATAACAATATTTATGAACCAAAAATATTTTCAAAGAATGAGTTACATAGTTATGATTCAAGAAGTGTACTATTCATGTAACTGGATATTTATTGTATGCTTGAGATTTGCTTGATAGGCACAAGCTCATTATATTCATTTTAATTTTTCAGATGAGTAATGATTCTTATCGAAGGTTGGTTTTACTTTCAAAGTATTCAATTTTCGGACAAGGATTGAGCGTGTTTTATTGTTATGAAATATATGAATTTAATTTATATTTTTTAGAGTTAATTTCAATTATGAATTAATATAAATTTTGATAAGAACTCTATCTTTAGTACAATTATGAATAGTAAATATTAAAAAAAAATGACCAATCTTTCGCTTTAATTTTATAAAATAAAACTGTAAATTAATATTTTCTCAACCTAAATTTATGCAATGTCACAGTTGGTATCAGAGCAAATATTTAGTTGTTTTTGTAGAATTTTTTTATTATAAAAAAAATTAAGTTAATGTCATGTGGGCCCTATTTTCGACCAACCGGTAAGAGAAAAAATGAAATTTAATTGTTTATTTATTTATTTATATATTAGTTTTATTACGATTTAGAGTGGTATAGGCTAGAGTTTTATGTTTAGATTTCATGTGATGGATTAATTCTACTAGAGGAGCTAGTGATTATCCCAAGTTCAAAAAGAGAATCAAACTCAGAATATACAAATAGGTATGGAAAGCATGGTATAGGTGATAACCAATTTTATTAATCAAGTTATGCGGCAGAAGCAACAAACACAAGTATAAACTACTGAAGTTCCTCGTCTTAGTGAAGTCTTCCTCCCAGTTCGTTAGCAATTCAGAAGGATGAAACTTTCTAGTTTTAAAGAAGGCATTAACCTTTTTATTGTTGAAGGAAGGATAGATCAAGGAATTGGAACATATCTTTCGTTTGTTGACATGTATTGATGAACAACATGTTGCGTGTGCTATTTCATAATGAAAAGTGCAGCAACACACTGGTTTGAAATGACTGATCGTATTCACAATACTCAATCCAACCTTATTACATGAGATCGTTTTAAGGAAATTTTCTTTGAAAAGTATTTCTCATACTCTGTGAGGCAAGCTAAAGATATAGAGTTCATCAACTTAGTGTAAGGATCTATGACTATTTCACAGTATGAACGTCGATTTAAATAACTATTTCACTTTGCACCACACTTGGTGGACACTGAAGAACATAAAACTAAGGAAATTAAAGATGAGATTGAAACCTAATATAAGGCATTCGATTAAAGTATTGAAGTTAGCCTCCTATGATGAAGTTTTAGATCAAGCTCAAATGCTAGCTGAAAATGATAGAGAGCCCAGTCAACCAGATAATCAAAAAGCAAGTGGATATCAAAAAGGAAAGTCATTGAATAGAAATAAGCAAAAGTGGAAAGGAAACCACAATGGAGGTGACAAAGGTGGTAACAATAATAAGAAAATAATGACTACTTATGAGAAGTATAGAAAAGCTCACTCAAGCCAATGTCATATAGGTTCTAACTTGTACTTTAAATGTGGCAAACTAGGACACTTCATCAAAAATTGCAAGGAAAAGTCGACTACTAGTGACACAATGGGCAGAAGAAAATATAAGTGCGTGTTTATACTATGATATATGAAGAAGCTAACACTTCTTCAGATGTTATTATAGGTACTATAATTGTTTTTGGTGTTCCCACCTCTATTTTGATTGAATTCGGATGCTACCTATTCTTTTATCAACTTTTCTTTTGCAAAATAATTAGAAATTATGCCAGAACGCTTATATAGATAGTTTAGTGTTTCTACACTTTCAGGATCTATTCTAAACTCTAGTTGTAAGCTTAAAGAATGTAAAATCCTAATTGATGGACGAGAAGATTTGGTCGATCTTGTTCTTATTCACATTAGCGATGTTGACATAATTCTTGACATGGATTGGTTGAGTACGAATTGATCATAATTCTTGGCATGGATTTGTCAACAGTGGCATAGATTAGCAGAAATGAAACCACAATAGAGGCGACAAAGGTAGTAACAACAATAAAAAAATAGCGACAACTTATAAGAAGTACAGAAAGGCTCACTCAAACTAATATTGTATGGGTTATAGCTTGTGCTTTAAATGTTGCAAACTAGGGTACTTCTTCAAAAATTGCAAGGAGTAGACCACTAGTGATACAATAAGCAGAAGAAAAAAAAAGGGCATACTTATACTAAGATATATGAAGAGGCTAACACTCTTTGGATGTTAATGTAGATACTATGATTGTTTCTAGTATTCCTACCTCTATTTTGATTGAATTCGGGAGCTACATATTCTTTTATAAATTTATCTTTTGCAAAACAATTAGAAGTTATGCTAGAATTCTTATATAGATAGGTTAGTATTTCAACACTTTCAAGAGATATTTTAAATTCTAGTTGTAAGCTTAAAAGATGTAAAATCCTAATTAATGGATGAGAAGTTTTGATCAATTTCGGATGTAAAATCCTAATTAATGGATGAGAAGTTTTGATCGATTTCGTTCTTCTTCATGTTAGCGATTTTGACATAATTCTTGGCATCAATTGGTTGAGTATAGATTGGTCATAATTCTTGGCATGGAATGATCATCCATGGCCTGGATTAGTGGAAAGGAAACCACAATGGAGGTGACAAAGGTGGTAATAATAATAAGAAAATAGCGACAACTTGTGAGAAGTGCAGAAAGGCTCACTCAAGCCAATATTGTATAGGTTCTAGCTTATGCTTTAAATGTGGCAAGCTAGGAAACTTCATGAAAGATTGCAAGGGGAAGCTAACCACTAGTGACATAATGGGTAAAAGAAAACATAATTGAATGTTTATGCTACGATATATGAAAAGGCTAACATTTCTTCGGATGTTATTATAAGTACTATGATTGTTTCTGGTGTTTTTACCTCCATTTTGATTGAATTCAGGTGCTACCTATTTTTTGCCAACCTATCTTTTGCAAAATAATTAGAAGTTATGCCAGAACGCTTATATAGTTGGTTTACTATTTCCACACCTTCAGAAGTTATTTTAAACTCTAGTTGTAAGCTTAAAAGATGCAAAATCCTAATTGATGGACAAGAAGTATTGGTTGATCTCGTTCTTCTTCATATTAATGATTTTGACATAATTCTTAACATGGATTGGTTGAGTACGAACCATGCAATAATTGATTGTAGTAAAAAAGAAGTGAGGTTCTAATCTCTGATTGAACAAAGTTTTTCATTCCTTAGAGTTAGGAGTGTAACTCTATACCTTTTATTACTGCAAAAAGGCTCAACACATGCTAAACAAATATTGTGTTGGTTTCCTAGCATCAATAATTGAAGTAATGAAGGAAGATATCACAATAGACCAAATACCTATAGTTCGAGACTTTGTAGATGTTTTTCTAGAAGATTGAACTGTCTTTAGATCGTAAGATTGAGTTCGTAATAAATGTGGTTCCTACACTTAGCCTATTTTCAAAACACCTTATCGCATAGCTCTAGCTAAGTTTAAAGAGCTTAAAGAACAATTTTCAGATCTATTAGACAAGAAGTTCATCAGGCCTAGTCATTCACAATGGGGAGCACCTATACTTTTCATTAAGAAGAAAGATGGTTTAATGAGGTTGTGTATCGATTACAAAGAATTGAACAAATTAAGTAACCATAGAGAATAAGTATCTATTGCCCCAGATTAAGGACTTGTTTGATCAACTACAACAAGCGTGAAACTTTTCTAAAATTGATTTATGATTTGGCTATCATTAATTGAAAGTTGAGAAAAATGATGTACTAAAGACAACTTTCAAAATGTGATATGGACATTACGATTTTTTGGTCATGCCTTTTGGCCTAACTAATATTGCTACAACTTTTATGGACTTACTGAATAGAGTATTTAAAGATTACCTTGATCAATTTGTTATCGTCTTTATTGATGACATTTTGATATACACCAAAGAGAAATATAAACATCATATGCATTGTCTTATAGATTTTTCCAGAAAATAAGCTTTACGCAAAATTTAAGAAGTGTGAATTCTAGATGATACAAATTTCTTTCTTAGGGCGCATCATCTCTAAGGATGATATGTTTGTTGACCTTAGTAAGGTGAAAGCAGTTCAACAATGGTTGTTTCTATATCATGGTTTTCTCTTTTGATATCCACTTGCTTTTAGATTATCTAGTTGAACGAGCTTTTCATCATTTTCAGTTAAAATTTGAGGTCGATCCAAAACTTCAGCATAGGAGGTTAATTTCAGTATTTGAATTGAATGCCTTATATTAGGTTTCAATCCCATCTTGAACTTTCTTACTTTACGTTTCTCAGTGTCTACCAAGTGTGGTGCAAAGCGAGATAGTTGTTCAAATTGATATTCATACAGTGGAATAGTCATAGAAATTGCACCAAGTTGATGAACTCTACCTTTTTAACTTGTCTCATAGAGTACATGAAATACTTCTCAAAGAAGATTTCCTTAAAATAAGCCTATGTAATAGGGTTGGCTTGAGTATTATGGATACAATCAGTCGTCTTCCACCAGTATGCTGCTGCACCTTTCATCATAAAGATAGCACACTCAATACATTGTTGATTAGTGTATGCCAACAAACGAAAGATGTGTTCTAAGTCCTTGATCTATCCTTCCGCAATGAGAGGATCAGTGCCCTTGAAAACTTGAAGGCTTTATCCTTTAGAATCGTTCTTAAACTAGAGTAAAGCTCTACCGGGATGAAGAGCTTCAATAGCTTGTGCTTGTGGTTGTTGCTGTCATTGCATGACTTGATTAATGGAATTGGTTATGAGCTACACTATGCTTTCCATACTCATTTGTAGATTCTGAGTTTGATTCCCAGGTTGGTATCACCTCCCTTAGCAGAGGCAATTCGTCACAAAAATATCTAAACATAAAACTCTAGGCTAATTCTTTGTACTAGCGCTCTAAATTATAATAGAACTAATACATACTTAAAGAAATAAATAAATACATATTATATAAATAAATTTCATCTTTTCTCTTACTAGTTAGTTGAAAGCAGGGTCCCATGGCATTAACTTATTTTTTGTCTTTAATAAAAAAAGGTCTATAAAAATGACTAAATGCTTGCTTTGATACTAACGGTGACACGCTGTACATATAGGTTGACAAAATGTTAATTTACAACTTCATTTTATAAGATTAAAGTGGAAGATCATTTAATTTTTTTAATATTTACCATTCACAACTGAACTAAAGATAGACTTCTTATCAAAATTTATTTTATTTTATAATAAAATTAACTCTTAAAAATAGAAATTTAGTTCATACACTCCATAAAAATAAAACACACTCAATCTTAATCCAACAATTGAATACTTGTAAGTTAGTTGTTTAAAATATTTTATTGTCATTTAGGATTCTACTGCCATCAGCCAACATCTAGTAGGAATCACTGTTTATCTGGAATATTTAAACGAATGTAATGAACTTATGCCTAGTAAGCAAATATCATATATGCAATGAATATTATATTACATGAATAGTGTATTTTTAGAATCATAATTATGTATCCCATTCTTTAAAAACATCTTGTTCTTAAACATTTTCATTTAATAAAACTTTCATATTTGAGCTTAACATAGTTAAATGCCAAGTCTATCATAAGTAATGGCCCATAGATGTGGTGTCATGATAAGTATGTATGATCCTATAGCTATATGGATCTTTATATCTATCGTACTATAATGAATAGCATTGCAATTTAACTTTCATTCTTGACGTTATGATTGTAGATCATTCACTTGGATACCCATACTCATTTAAAGGACTTAAAAAACACTTACTTATAGTGAAATACCACACACTTGCCCTTGTTGAAGCACGTGCTTCTTTTTAATTTTTTTTTATTATTTATGAAATAATATTCTTTACATATATTAATACATATTATTTGTTCATAAGAAATATATTTAGGTGTTTAAAAATACTACACCATATAATCATAAAATTATGTTTTCTAGCATAACCAAAAGTTGTGAAATTTCAGTGAGTAATATATATTTAAAGAATTTTATTTTCTGTTATAAATTATAATTATTCTGAAATTTTATTGAAATCATAATAACAAATAAAGAAAGCTACAAAAAATTATTTAGAATTTAGTAATAAGATTTAATACATTTTTTCAAATTTCTAATATAGTGTCTGGAATCTGATAAAATTATTTAAACCTATGATCAGTAGTAAATATTTGAACTTTAGAAACTTTTTGTCAATTAAAATAATTTGAATTTTACACGAGATCATTATAACATGAAATAAAGCCAACAAAAGTTATTTAGGATTTATTAATCATATTTACCACATTTTGCCTAATTTGTAGTTTGAAATATGACAAAACTATTACAGTGGCACTAGTAGTCAATGCTTGATTTTTCTAGAATGTTTTATTTATTAAAAAAAATTGAAATTTTAAAGAAATACCACTAACATATTATTCCACATGTACAAAAATTGGTGACTCCAAATTATACTCTCACAGAGCACTTACAATTGTCATAAATATACCTTAGAATTTATGTTCGTACTTAAAAGAGTAAAATAACACCTATTACGAAAATCAGAATTAATTTTGGAACTTTCTAAAAATCATGAAAATATTCTGAGACTCTTATATGACACATATTAGTGCCTAGTAAAATTTTCAAGTCTAAATAATATTAATAAGATGAGTTTTGACTAATATAATCTCAGACAAATAAGACTATTAAATTTACTAGTTCTATAAATAATATGTAAAAAAAATTCAATAATAATTATAAATAATTTCATGATACCATAACAATTTTCAGAACACAATGTAATATGTATATAAGTATTTCTTTCAAATTTTACGCCAAATAGAAAGCATTTATCCTCTAAAATCATAGAGTAAATATGATCAAAGTTACGTGTCAATTTTTCTGAGGTAATAACCAATATGTATTTTAAGGAGTTATATAAAATTATTGGAGTCAGATAAGAAAAAAAAAATTTCAAAAATTAAGTAGTTATATATATCAAGACATCTTGTAAAAATTTCAGAGTTTAATAAGTTTCTAAATCCTAATAACATAGGTTGAAATTTAGTTTAACAATAGTAAACTATAATCTCTAGGGAAAATAGGGTTCTAAGAATCACCTCCAGCATATACACAAAGCAAGATAGATGCTCAAAATCTTATGTTATTGTTTCATGAGTTCATTACTCAAAAAGATATGCCCAGGCTATAGGTAATATGATTAGTTTTAGAAAAGATGATAATGAACGATGAAGAAAGAAGAAGAGATGAACCTATCGTAAGTATTGGGTGAGGAATACGTATGATACAAATATTTGATAATTAGTGGTGGGCTACGGGTGTGGTTGGTGGTGGAGACAAGATTGATTATTCTGCATGTTAGTCATTAACAAAGTAATGGATGGTAGTGGAGACAAGGTGGCTAATTTCACATATTGCTAAATAAGGTATTAGACATATAGACATCATCACATGGATTGCCAACTTTGCTAAAGTTGACTATTACTCCTTTTTCTTTTTCTTTTTCTTTTTCCTCCTCTTATATAATATGTACATATATACAAGTATTGTTGGATAAAAATGGGTAAATGGGTTAAGGAAACAATTTGGGCTTGGCTTGGGCTTGGAAGCCCAAGTGGATTTTAAAGATTAAATTTGTTATAAAACCCATTTTCATGGACCATTTTGAAGCTAAAAATTGAGTGGGATCCACATCTTGTTGATGAAAGATCTTAGTGAATTCTTGTTCTCCTCTGCGAGGAGATCGATTTCGTATATTCACACGCTCAAAATGGTGCACGGATGAATGAGAAATTGTTGCTCAAAAGTGCACCATTGAAATGGAAAATGAAAGGAAAATATTATAATCCCACATTAGTGGGAAATGCATGGTGCAAGTGGTTTATATAGAACCTTGTTTTGTGATGGTGGTAAGAATAACAACCACAGATGCTCTCTCAGGCGCGCGCAGGGGGGGTGCAAATCTTCGGGGTTGGGCCTGAATTTGCATGGGCTCGTGTGTGCCCGCACCTGCGGACACGAATGCCGGGCCGAAACAAAGACTATAAAAGTTTAATGACTGAAAAACGTTTTGACCTCCTTGGAGACTATAAAAGGTGAGCTTCCCCTCTTCATTCTACACACCAAAACAAAGAAACAGAAGCCTTCTTCTCTTTGCCATTCTCTCTCAAGTGTTCTTGAGTTCCTCAGTTTTTTTTAGCTAGAGTTTTTCGAGTGTCTAGAAATTTTGAGTTCAAAGCTATCCAGTTCGTAGAGTAGAGGTGTTGGTGCTTCACCTGCTGCTCTTCGTCGTTGTATCCTGGGAGACTGACGCTTGCAAATCCTCAAGCATTCTGGTGGAGGGAGCGAATCAGTTTTAAGGACTCTGTGTGGAACACAGCCCTCGACGGTCAACAATCCTTTGTATTGAAGTGCTACCGAAATTCTACTCAAAGTTGGAGCATAATATTTCGGTAACATTATTTATCAAAAACATTTATTATAAACGTTTGTAACCTTATATATTGCATGCTACAACCGGTCTGACAAGTATATTATATAACATATATATGTTACGACTAACTTTTTCTTTTTAATTTAATACGTATATGTATATATTTCTAAAGAGGCTTTCTCCCATCTTTTTCTATGTTTATTTATTTCTGCGTTACTTTACATCATATATCTAACATATATATGTACTATGATCATGTAACACATGAATACATATAACAATAAAAATAACATTGACAATAATAATAATAATAATAATAATAATAATAATAATAATAATAATAATAATAATAATACTGACGATGATAGTGATAATATAACAAAGCTAAAAATTATTTGCGCTACTATGTTGGCCATTAAAAGATAACAATAATTATTAGAAAAACTCAAAAGATAAATGAAAAAGTGTGTATATTAAATGTTACTTGGACTTGTGCCTTAATTTGTTATGTGTTGATGCACTGCCGAAGCTATTTAGTGATAACTTTTTAGTCACAATAAAAAATTGTGTGTGTCTAAAATATAGCATTTAACCATAAGTTGTTACTTCTATATTTTTTAGTCACAATATTTTTTATATAATAATAAAATTGGTTGTGACTTAAAGTACATGCAGTGATAATAATAAAATTGGTTGTGACTTAAAGTACATGCAGTGATAATAATAAAATTAGTTATGACTAAAGTGTAGTGACAACAAATTATATTTTTTGTGGCTAAAACTTTTAGTTAGATTTTTTAATCACAACACGATTATAGCATTTTTTAGTCACGAATTTTTTATTTTTAGTTATTTGTGACTAAAAGTAAATTTTTGTAGCGACGAATTCGTCCCAAACTAACTAGATTGCATATTGTGTTTAATTAGTGTAAGATTATCAACTTCTACCTCGATTGCAAAATGATTGTAATTTTAGATACCAAAATTGGCTTCTATTTGTTAGTTCATTTGATATAATTATCTTTTTTGGTATCTCTTTGTTTGTATTTTTATAGAAACTTATCTAGTTAAGGTCTGATCGACCAAGTCAAACTTGTAATTTACTAGCACATGCATATATTATATGAAACCTCAGTAATAATAGTGTGGAAATTTTGTAGGAATCTTTTTTTTTTTTTTTAACAGTCTGTTCTAATAAATGTTCATTTTTCTTTTTTTTTCTTTTGAGAAAAGGATCGGAGATTTTATATATATCAAATCATCTGCTATTAATGTAGCAATACAATCTGGAATCTCCATAAAAGATACCTCATTACCAACAAGACAAGGAGCTAGATTGGCAGGTATATAGGCAACTGTATTCCTATTTCTGGAAACAAAAATGCAGGTGCCACCACCACCATCAGTAATAGAACTTAACGGAACAAGAATATCACCAATCAAAGGATTGTCTGAACCATCAACATAGTCCTTATTGACATCCTTAAAAGTATTGAGACAATCAGACTCAACACATTGCACGACCAAGCCACAGTTGATAGATAAAATAAAATACATGATTCTTGGTACAAATTTTGCATTGTAATTAATATATATATTTTGTCAATACTTTTTTCTTAGTATAGAATATTTGTACCTTTATTTCCAATTACCGTACGTGATTTTATTCTCTAGGCTCAATGTGTATATGGATGTAATCTTTCTCGGTGAGTAAAGTGTGAAAAATCATTTATACCAAAATCTCTATGGTATAAAAGCAGGTTTAATCTCTTTTTTTTTTTTCTTCTTCTTTTCCCATCTAAATACCTTAGCCTATTCCTTCAGCAACGTGAGTTGTCAACTACACCATGTCTGCCCTCAAATCAATCCCCGACTTTGGCACTCTAATTGTTTTCTTTGGTAATAGTTCCTTGGCTCAAGTCTTCTCTATCAACACCGCTACCATTATTCTTCATAAATTATCCAAAAGAGGAAACTAGTCCATGTGGTATTCTCATATTACAAATCTGTTTCTTGGTTATGATCTTATCGGCTATTTGGATGGAATCCATCTCTGTCCACACAAAACTATTTTCTCTGCTGGAATAACAACAAGAACAGAGGTGATAACACCAGTGGAAACTCCAATATCTATCATGGGCAATTCTCTAATCAAGGACACTCTGATTCTCAGCCAAAGTTTTGCAAGCAATGTCATGGCAATCATAGTGGACAAAATTCTGGATATCATGGTGCTTCAAAACGATTCGGAAAAAGTTCTTTTCAAGTTCATTAAGCTCCCTATCATCTTGGAAATTTCAATCCATCCTAGAATCCTTACAATGGCAAAACACTTCATATCACTTGTCAACTCTGACAAACTAGCCATAGCGCCAAAGTTTTCTCGTCCAGGTCCTTCATCATCTTTCACGAGTAATTGGCCTCAAGCCCACTTCACTTCCCACAATAATTATTGGCTTGTCGATTCTGGAGCTTTTCATCACATAACTTCAGATATTCAGAACTTATCCATTCACTCTGAATACGATGGTAATGAAGACATTATGGTTAGTGATGGTAAAAATATTCCTGTAACTCATGTTGGATCTACTACATTTAATTCTAATGATTATTCTTTTCAGCTAAATAATGTTTTTTGTGCACCTCATATCAAACAAAATTTTCTCTTTGATTCTCAATTTTGTTACCGTAATAATACATCAATTGAATTTTTCCTACTTTCTTTCTTGTGAAGGATCTGAACACGGGGCATCCTTGGTCTGAGGCCAGAATAAAGGAAACGTATGTGAGTGGCCCGTGATAACGTCACCAGCTTCATCCCCGACTACTTTTGTGGTTGTCACTTTTACTTCCTCACTTACCTTCACAACCTTAGACTTATGGCACCGTTGTCTTGGTCATCCTTCATTCAAAATTCTCCAAAAATTAGTCTCTTCCAAACATCTATCCATATCTAAGTCTAGTTATTCTTTGTCTTCTCGCAATGCTTTCTTATGTATTAAAAGTCACAAGTTAGCATTTGGAATTTCATTATTGTCATGTTCTAAACCTTCAGAAGTATTGGTTACAGATGTTTAGGGTCCGCCCCGTTTATCATTTGATCAATTTCGATATTACATTATTTTTGTGGATTATTTTTCCAAGAATATATGGTTTATCAGCTAAAATATAAATATGATGTTCCTATTGTGCTTGAACGTTTTCAATCTTTGGTTGAAAATTACTTCGATACTCGAATTAGATCGGTTTATGCTGATGGTAGTGGAGAACCCACGAGTCTCAGTAATTTTCTATCTAAAACATGCATTCAACACCTTAAATCTGTTAGGAGATCAATTTTGCGAAAGCGACAATACAAAACAAAAATACGAGTTGAGAAAATTTGGGTAAAATGAAAAAGATAAGACATACAAAAGATTTAACGTGATTCACCCAATTTAGGCTACATCCATAAATAAGGCTATGAAGAATTTCACTATAAAAAGGAGATTACAACTTACTTCTCTCTAAATATAAGGAGAAAATAAATGAACTTCTCTCTCTTAAAATAGGAGAAAACACACTCTCTAAACAATTTAGGAGAAAACAAGTAGGACACGAAGAGGAATTCCAAAGCTTGAATTCTCTCATAGAAAGGAAGAGGATTTTAGAATCGGATACAAAACAAGTGATGAAGCCCTCCGTATGTACAGAACTTGAAAGGTGGTGTGAACACCACCTTTTACTATTGCTATTACGGTTGCTCTTTTCACTATTACTATTGCGGCTATCCTTTTTAGTATTGCTATTGCGACTATCATTTTTACTATTTCTATTGTGGCAGAATTTTTTACTGTTTCTATTACGGCTGGTTAGTGAGCTGCAATTATTGATTTGCTCAATATTCACCTACATGAAGACTTGATTTTAATCAAGTCTTCACACTTGAGAAATCTCTTTTTTCTTCGCTTGTCAATTCTTCATTCTGCTTACGTATCTGCTAGGCCATATGAGGATCTACACCATTAGAACTTGTCAGTATTGATTGGTCTAGCTAAAGCATCTGTTAGGTTCTCCTTGGTATAAATCTTCTTCATATCCATACTTTTATCTTTTATTACTTCTCGAACAAAGTGATATTGAACACCTATGTGCCTTGTCCTGGAATGAAGGTTGGATTCCTTGTATTGTGCAAGGCACTGTAACTTTCTAGAAAATAGAGGAATCTTTCTTGTTTGTGCCCGAGTTCTTTCAATAACCTTTGAACTCAAACAGTCTCTTTGTAAGCTTTTGTAGCTGCCATGTATTCCGCTTCTGTTGTTGATAAAGCCACAATAGTTTGCAGTTTCGAAACTCAGCTTATAGCTCCTTCTGCAAGAGTAAATACATAATCTACAGTACATTTTTATTTGTCAAGATCACCTACAAAATTTGAATCAAGATATCCTCTAACAGTAAATTCTGATCTTCTATAACATAATGTAGTATTTGAGATTCCTTTGATATACCTCATAATCCTCTTCACAGCATTCCAATGCTCTCTCCACTAAGATTCGCCATATACCAACTAACCACTCCTACTACTTGTGTAATATCTGGCCTGTGTATATTATAGCAGACATTAGGCTTCCTACTACTGATGCATACAGTACTCGAGACATCTCCATCCTCTCTGCTTCATTGCTAGGACATATCCCGGAAGATAACTTGAAATTAACAAGAAGTGGGGTAAAGATTGGCTTACAATCTTCCATATTGAAGCAGCGCAAGATTTTCTTCAAATAATTCTTCTGAAAAAGAAAAATCTTCCTGTTACTTCTATCTTGGTAAATTTGCATCCTTAGAATCTTGTTTGCTGCTCCCAAGTCCTTCATATCAAATTCCCTAATCAATTGTGCCTTTAATTCTTGGACTCTACTTCTATTGGGATCTGCTCCGAACATGTCGTCTATGTATAGTAATAAGATAATGAAATCACTATCTTCATCAAACTTTCTGAAGCATGTGTAGTGGTACGAACTGCGTCTATTGTACCCATGGCTTATGATGAAGAAGTCAAATCTCTTATACCAATACCTCGGTGCCTATTTGAGACCATATAGAGATTTTTTCAACCCGAAAACCAAGTTCTCCTTGCTTATTTCAGCAAAACTTTCTAGCTAGAGCATATAAATTTCTTCTTCAAGTTTTCCATGAAGAAAAGCAGTTTTTATATCTAGCTACTATAGATGTAGGTCAAACGTAGTACACATCGCCAGAACTACTCTAACTATTGTTAGTCGAACTACAAGTGAAAATATCTCATTGAAGTCAATACCTTCTTTCTGAGCATATCCCTTTACCACCAATCTCGCACGATACTGCTCTACTTGATCATTATTATCATACTTGATCTTGTAGACCTATTTGTTGCCAATAGCATTCTTTCCTTGTGGTAGCAAAATAAGATCACATGTCTTATTCTTGTGAAGGGTTTTAATCTCTTCTTGCATTGCTATAATCCATAGGGATATATCTGGGCTTTCGGTAGTCTCATGAAAAGTTGTTGGCTCTCCATCCTCTGTTAGAAGATAGTATGTAATGTTGATCCAAGTGCCATGCTGGTGGTCTTCTATCACGAGTTGACCGACGAATTTTAGAAGCCTCTTCCTCGACTGGTTCTTCTAGATCGTGCTCTGGCGTTGCTTCAGAAGAATCTGAATCTTTAGCATTCTTTTCTACCTAAATTGTAGTAGTTTCTAGTCTGCTATCCTCTCGCTTATCTTACAATTTATTCTTTGCAAATATCGTATCTCTATTGATGATAACCTTATGGGCAATGGGATCCCATAAGTGATACCCTTGACTCCATTAATATATCCTAAGAATATACACATCTGGACTTTGAATCCAATTTTGTGATTTCTTGAGTATTGTATATCACATATATAAGACTTCCAAATATATGTAAACGAGAGTAATCAGCTGGCTTACCGATCTATATCTTCATCGGTGTCTTCAGATCAATTACTATTGATGGAGATCGATTGATCACATAACAAGTGATTTTGACTGCTTCTACCCAAAATGTCTTAGGTAGACATGTAGCTCTCAACATTGCTCTTGTCCTTTCTAACAAGGTTCTGTTCATCCGCTCTGCCACTCTATTTTGCTGAGGAGTGTACGCTGTTGTAAACTATCTCTTGATACCATCTAAAGTATTTGCAACGTTCCCCAGAGCAATTGATGATTTAGGGTCCTTCCCTCTAGAATCCTTATTCTTCTTGAGTTGCCAACACTCTTTTTTGACATACCCATTTTTGCCACAATGATAACACTTGACATTCTTTTTACTTCTTGACTTTTATCCCTACCATGACTCTGACTCCCACTGGAGCCATATTCCGTTGATCTCTCTCTCATTGTCATAGTCTCTACTTGTTGTGAACTTGTCAATCTGTCTTCCTTGTTCTTAGGTCGATTTTCTTCTTTGAGAATAGTACTGTAAGATCATTGAAAACTAGAGTTGTAACATTACTGGTCACATTTATGATGAGTTGATTAAATAAATCAGGTAGACTCTAAAGTAAGAATTATACACATTCATTATCCTCTTTTTTATACTCCATTGATGTGAGTTGTGAAAATAGAGTAGTGAGGGTGTTGATGTGGTCGGTCACTATTATTGTTTCCACCATCCGAAAGGTGTAAAACCTTTTCATCAAGAAAATTTTGTTGTGTAGTAACTTGGCCTGATACAGCTTTGTGAGTGTATCCCATATCTTCTTAGCTGACTTCTTCTCTTCAATGCTCAACAAGACTCCAACTGCTAGCGCCAGATATAAGTTAGCAATAGTATTGCTATCCATCTCATCTCACTTTCTGTCATCAATAATCTCAGCAGACCTTTCCTCAATTGCTACTAGGCAATTATCTTTTCTCAAGATTGCCTTTATCTTCATTTTCTATATAGAGAAATTGCTCTCATTGAACTTCTCAATATCTAATTTCGTTGCCATTTTTGTTCACCATGATTTATTCAGTTACCACTATTTATTGTATGTAAACAATATTGTATACACGAATAGTATCATATATATGAACAGTACTCCAACCAATGGCTCTGGTACCACTAGTAGGAGATCGGCTTTGCAGAAGCGACAACACACAGCTAAAATACAATTTGAGAAAATTTGGGTAAAATGAAAAAAATAAGATACACAAAAGATTTAGCGTGGTTCACCCAATCAAGCTACGTTCACGGACAAGACTGTGAAGAACTTCACTATGAAAAAAAAATTACAACCTACTTCTCTCTAAATACAAGGAGAAAACAAATGAACTTCTCTCTCTTGAAATAGAAAAAAACACTTTCTCTAAACAATTTAGGAGAAAACAAGTAGGACACTAAGAAGAATTCTTAGGCTTGAATTCTCTCTTAGAATGGAAGATGATTTTAGAATGAGATGCGAAACAAGTGATGAAGCCCTCCATATTTACAGAACTTGAAAGGTGATGTGAACTCCACCTTTTACTATTGCTATTACGACCGTTCTTTTCATTATTGCTATTGCGACTGTCCTTTTTATTATTGTTATTGCAGCTACCTTTTTCACTATTCCTATTATGCCTTACCTTTTTACTGTTCCTATTATGACCAGTTGGTAAGCTGCAATTGTTGATTTGTTCAACAAAATCTCTACCTCATACTCCATAACACATAGGCTTTGCTGAAGGAAAACATCAGCACATAGTTGAAACTGATCTCACTCTTCTTTATCATGCCTCAATGCCTCTCAAATATTGGTCTCTTGCATTCCAAATTGTTGTCATCCTCTTCTTTGAATTTCCAATCACCTTTCTCCAAACTTTTTAAACATGAACCCAATTATAATAAATTACGAAATTTTAGGTGCAAGGCTATGACCTTACACTTCTAATAAACTCGAACCTCGTTCCCATCCTTATGTATTTGTTGAGTATTCTACTGAACACCATGCTTATCGTTTTCTTGACTCTCAAACAAAACGCATCTTCATCTCTCATCATGTTGTCTTTGTCGAGTCCCACTTTCAATTTAAAAATAATATGTCACCTCCTCAATCAATGTGACATAAATCCATTAATCATTGGCTCTATTATGTATCTTCGACATCCCAGAAAAATCCAACCTCATTAATATCACAATCGCAATCGCGTGATATGGATGTATCCTATTTGCCAAATAATGGTGTCCATGATCATTTTCCTCCAATATCTCTCATCCATTACAAGTACGTGGAATTTTAACTCCTACTCAATTAAATGTTAATGATTCCACAAATGGACCATAAAATACCAATGGGCCATCATCTACGTCTCCTTATATTTCCTATCAGACCATGGTTTACTTATCCACTACTTCTCAAGTAAGTAACTCTCTATAATGAAACGTATAGTTCCGTCGTAAAACCTGCTTGCTAGAAAATAAATTTATTTGTGACCCATTGAGCCATAAATAAATAGTTTAGTTATTTGGGCTTATATTGTGAGTTGGGCTTGTTTTGGTATATGTGTGCATTTGTATTTAATATCCCACAGTTTAATACCCTAGTTTCTATAGTATTCATATATTTACTAGATAGTATAATTAATTAAATTATTAGAGGTTGGATAGAGCATTCTTACACCATCTAGAATCATCCTTGGAGTAGCATAAATAGAGTGCTCCTTCCCATATTTGTATCAAGCCAAAGAGAAACAATTCAAGTAGTAATATAAGTTTTTCTCTTCCACCAAAATTCTCTCTAGTTTCTCCCTTAGCCTCTCTAGCATTTCTAGCCTTAAAAATCTCCTATTTCCAACAAAGTGGTATCAGAGTAAGGTTGTGAGTTGTCTTGAAATTCTCAGTATGCTCTATGGTTGCAGCTTTGACTGATCTTCTACACTAAAAAAAATTCTAGAGATTAAGAGTCTTAGCCATTTGTTCGAAACATACTACTATTACATATTAAATCGAAGAGCTCGACGAGATAAACACACTGCCGTAAAAATCAGCGCAATCGGAATCCAAACGAGTCTAAATGAGTCATCGAAAGTTTGCCGCCACAAACTTAGTCAACTCATCGAGTTGAGCCGAGTCAGAGCCGTTGACCGAGTCGTCAGAGTATTTGACCGCACCATTGACTAAGCCGTCAGAGCCCTTGACTAGTGTTAACCATTGACTGAGTAGTTGACTTTGACTGTTAATCTTAAAGTTTTTCGACATTCTGGATCCATCCATATAGTCGATATACTAGTCAATAATAAGGTTTTTCGACGTTGTGGATCCATCTGTGTAGTCGAAATTTCTAAAAGCTCACTCCGTTAAGAGTTATGATTACTGGTAATTTAGCATCTCTTCAAGTTCCACCACTCTATAGCAACAACTTTGATAATTGGATTATCAAAATGAAAGTCCTCTTTGGAGCACGTGACGTCTGGGATATAGTGGAGAGAGGCTATGAAGAGTCAAGAGATGAGGCGATACTATCTACAACACAAAGGGATAGTTTAAAAGACTCAAGAAAGAGAGACAAAAAGGCTCTCTTCCTCATCTATCAAGCCTTAGATAACGATGAGTTTGAGAAAATCTCAAGTACAGCCTCCGCCAAGGAAGCAAAGGAGAAACTTCAAATCTCATACAAGGGAGAAGAAAAAGTTAAAAAGGTTCGGCTTCAAACTCTAAGAGGGGAGTTTGATTTGCTACACATGATAGAGATTGACTTAGTCTCTGACTATTTTTCTAGAGTTCTAACCATTTCCAATCAAATGAAGAGAAATGGTGAGAAACGAGAAAATGTTATGATCATAAAAAAGATTCTTCGATCATTAAATCTAAAATTTGAGAATATTATTACTGTCATTGAAGAAACCAAAGATTTAGGAACCATGACGATAGAATAACTCTTAGGTTCCTTGCAAGCCCACAAAGAAAAGAAAAAGAAGACGCAAAATTTCAATGAGTAGCTCCTCAAGGCTCAACTCCAAGAAAAAGAAGAAGATTTTGGCAATAGAAGAGGACGTGGAAGAGGTCATGGCCAAAGAAGAGGTTGCGGACATAGAAGAGAAGGAAGAGGATACTTCAACAAAAATTATGAAAATGAAGATAAAAGAAAAAGCTCGACAAGATGTCATGGAAGAGGTAACCCACGGCATTGGCATGACAAGTCCCAAATTAAATGTCACAACTGTCAGAGATATGGTCATTACACATCCGAATGTAGAGCTCCAAAGAAGGTCCAAGAGAGAGCCAACTATGCCGAAGATAAAAGACAAGAGGAAGATATGTTGTTATTAGCATGCAAGGAGACTACTGGGTGCCAAGAAAATATATGGTACCTTAACAACAGAGCAAGTAAAATCATATGTGTGGAAGAAGAGATATGTTCATAGAGCTTGATGAGTTGGTGACTAGGAATGTTTCATTTGGAGATGATTCCAAGGTAGCAAGTAAAGGGCAAAGGTAAAATTATCGTATGCTTGAGAAATGGAGAACATCAGTTTATTCCAAATGTTTACTACGTGCCTAACATGAAGAGTAATATCTTGAGTCTTGGCCAACTCTTAGAGAAAGGCTATGATATTTACATGAAAGAAAATACTCTTTCTTTAAGAGATAATAGAAACAAGTTAATTACCAAAATGTCAATGACAAAAAATAGAATATTCTTGTTATACATTCAAAATGATGTAGCAAAGTGTCTAAAGGCTTGCTACAAAGATTCATCATAGCTTTAGCACCTAAGATTTGGACATCTCAACTTTGGCAGTCTAAATTATTAGCAAAGAATGAGATGGTACGAGGTCTTCCTTTCATCAGTCAACCAAACCTATTATGAGAAGGATGGTTATTAGAAAAGCAATTTAGAAGAATTTTTGCAAAAGAATCAAGTTCCCAAGCCCATAAACCGCTTGAGCTCATACATACTGACGTGTGTGGTCTAATAAAACCAAGCTCTCTTAGTAAGAGTAACTACTTTCTCCTCTTTATCGATGATTTATCAAGAAAGACCTAGGTGTATTTCTTGAAGAAGAAATCAGAAGTGTTCGAAAAATTCAAAAAGTTCAAGGCACTTGTTGAAAAGGAAAGTGGTCAAAGTATCAAGGCAATGAGATCTATAGAGGAGGAGAATTTACATCCCACGAGTTTCAGAAGTATTGTGAAGACAATGGCATTCGCCATCCTTTAACAATACTAAGATCTCTCCAACAAAATGGTGTCGCAGAAAGAAAGAATAGAATAATCGTTGACATCGCTAGAAGCATGCTCAAGAGCAAAGGAATGCCAAAAGAGTTTCGGGCTGAAGCTATAACTTGTGCAATTTACCTCTCAAATCACTCTCCAACAAGAAGTGTATGGGGAAAGATGCCATAAGAAGCTTGGAGCAGAAAAAAGTCTAGAATCTCTCACCTAAGAGTGTTTGGAAGCATAGCTTACGCTCACGTATCCGATGAAAAGAGAATGAAGTTAGACGATAAAAGTGAGAAGTTTATCTTCATCGGTTACGACTCTACCTCAAAATGCTACAAGATTTACAATCTAAGCAATGGCAAGGCCATTATTAGTCGTGACGTAGAGTTTGACGAAGAAAACACCTAGGAATAGTACACATAAGAGGGAAATTATGACTTCCTACCATACATTGAAGAAGAAAGCGAGCAACAAAGAGTAGAGCAAGTAAGAGAAGAACTGTAAGAGCTTATTACCCTACCTACTTCACCAACAATAAGCACTCATCAAGAAACAATACTAGGATCATCTTCAAGCAACAGTTTAAATGAAAAGATACTAAGATTAAGGAGCTTACAAAAGATATATGAGGTAACTGAGAATCAAAATAGCTTGACTCTCTTTTGCCTCCTTGCTAATTGTAAACCATTAAACTTTGATGAAGCTATTCAAAGTAAAAAGTGGCGAGATGCGATAGATAAAGAAATAAAGGCGATCATAAAGAATGATACATGGGAGCTTACTACATTTCCTAAGAAGCACAAAGAAATCGGTGTGAAATGGGTTTACAAGTCTAAGAAGAATGCTAAAAGAGAAGTGGAGAGATATAAGGCAAGATTGATCGCGAAGAGATATAGTCAAAGACCTAGCATAGACTATGATGAGGTATTTGTTCCTGTCGCTCATATAGAAACAGTACGATTGATCATGTCATTGGCTACTCAAAATAAAAGGAAAATTTATCAAATGGATGTTAAGTTTGCTTTCTTAAATGGAATACTTGAAGAGGAAGTCTATATAGCGTAACCATCTAGATATGAGATTAAGGGACAAGAAGATAAGGTTCTAAAGTTGAAGAAGGCCCTTTACAAGTTAAAGCAAGTACCGAAAGCATGGAATAGCTATATCGACAAGTACTTCCAAGATAACAACTTCATTAAATGTCCTTATGAACATGCGTTGTACATCAAAGTAAAAGAGGGAGATATCTTGATCGTATGCCTCTATGTCGATGATTTAATCTTTATGGGGAGTAATTCATCTATGTTCAAAGAGTTTAACAAAGCAAAGACAAAGAAGTTTGAGATGACAGACATCAGACTCATGTGTTACTATCTTGGTATAGAAGTGAAGTAAGAAGAAGATGGAATTTTCATTTCACAAGAAGTTTATGCCAAGGAGATCATCAACAAGTTCAAGATGAATGATTGTAAGACTATCAATACACCGATCGAATATGGAGTCAAATTATCAAAGCATGACGAAGGAGGAAAAGTGGATCCAACACTCTACAAAAGCTTAGTTGGAAGTTTGCACTACCTGACTTGCATAAGACTTGACGTTCTCTATACTATGGGCCTGGTCAATTGTTACATGGAATCTCCAACAACCACTCACTTGAAAGTTGTCAAAAGAATCCTTGGATATATTAAAGGTACAACTAACTTTGGCTTATAATATTCATCATCTAATAACTATAATCTTATGGGTTATAATGACAGTGATTGGAGTGAGACTTAGATGATCGAAAGAGTACAAGTGGTTTTACATTCTTTATGGGAGATACTATTTTCACATTGATGTTTAAGAAACAACCAATCATCACACTTTCAAGCTGTGAAGCAGAGTATATTACAGCCACATCATGTGTCTGCCATGTAATTTGGCTAAGAAACTTGTTGAAGGAACTATGCATTTTGTAGAATGAACCCACTGAGATCTGTATTGATACTAAATCAACAATTACTTTGGCAAAAAATCTTGTCTTCTATGATAGAAGTAAGTACATCGATATTCGCTACCATTATATAAGAGAATATGTTGCAAGAAAGGATGTACAACTTAAGTATGTGAAGACTCAAGGCCAAGTGGCAAATACTTTCACCAAACCACTCAAGCATGAGATTTTTCTCAAGTTAAAAAATTTATTAGGTTTCACAAATCAAGTTTAAAGGGAGGTGTTAGAAAATAAACTTATTTGTGACCCGTTGAGCTATAGATAAGTAGTTTAGTTATTTGGACTTGTGTTGTAAGTTGGACTTATTTTAGTATGTGTGTGTATCTAATAGCCCATAGTTTAATACCCTAGTTTCTAGAGTATTTTTGTATTTACTAGATAGTATAATTAATTAAGTTGTTGGAGGTTGGATGGAACATTCTTACACTATCTAGAATCATCCTTGGAGTAGTATAAATAAAATGCTCATCCTCTCCCCCCCTCCATTTGTATCAAGCCAAAAAAAAAAAATTCAAGTAGTAATATAAGTTCTTCTCTTCCACCAAAATTCTCTCTAGTTTCTCTCTTAGCCTCTCTAGCCTTTCTAGCCTTAAAAATCTCCTATTTCCAATACTACTACCATTCGATTACTTCTCACCATTGCTGTTACTAATGGTTGGCCTTTGCGTCAATTTGATCAACTTGATGTTAATAACGCATTCTTGCAGGGAACACTCTTCGGAGATTTATTCATGACACAACTTACAGGGTTTATTAACTCTAGTTTTCCTGATCATGTATGCAAGCTAAATAAGGCAATATATGGTCTCTGACAGGCCCTCCGTGCATGGTACACTGAACTACGCAGTTTTTTTGATATCAGTTGGGTTCATCAATTCTAAATCAGATATCTCAGTGTCGATGTATCATGGTCATGATTGTCGACTCTTTCTACTGGTATATGTCGACGACCTTATCATCAATGGCACGTCTTCTACTCATTTTACTGCCTTTATCAAGAATCTTGCCAACCACTTCTCATTGAAAGATCTAGGTACCCTAGCATACTTTCTAGGTGTTGAAGCTCATCACACCAACAAAGGACTTTTCCTATCTCAGAAGAAGTATATTCATGATCTATTGGCTTGAATGAAGATGCTTGATGCCAATCCTATTTCTAGTCCTTTGTCATCTTCTGATTCTCCCAAACTACTAGATGGCACATCTCTTACTGATCATACTCAGTACCGATAAGTGATTGGTTCCATGCAATATCTTGCACACTCACTCATCCTGATATCTCCTTTGCCGTGAATAAACTGTCACAATTTATGCATCGTTCTTCCACCACGCATTGGAGTGCTGCTAAGAGAGTTCTACACTACCTCCTAGGTACTCTAGACTTTGGGATGCTCATTCGAAAGTATTCTCCACTGTAACTTCATGCCTTTGCTGATGCTGACTAGGTGAGCAACCCAGATGATCGAACTTCTAGTACTGCATATGTTGTCTTCCTTGATGCCAATCCTATTTGTTAGAGTTCCAAGAAGCAAAAAACCATTGCTCGCTTGTCCACTGAAGACGAATATCAAGCAATTGCCTCCACCGCTGCAGAAGTCAATTGGTTCACTAACCTCATTATTGAGCTCTGTGTTCCCCTTCCATCTCTAACGGTCATTTATTGTGGTCCTGTTTTTCACTCTCGCATGAAACACATTGCCATTGACTTTCACTTTGTTCGAGATCAAGTTGCTAAGAGCCTTCTTCGAGCATCACATGTCCACACTTCAGACCAGCTTGCAGACTCACTCACCAAATCTTTGCCTCGAAAGCAATTTCAGGAACATCGCACCAAGATTGGTATCATTGATGGACGCCTAATCTCGGGGGCCATGATAGATCAAATAAAATACATGATTCTTGGCACTTAATTAATATATTTATTTGGTCAATACTCTATTCTTAGTATAGAATATTTGTACATTTATTTTCCATTACTGTACGTGGTTTTATTCTCTACGCTCAGTGTGTATATATATGTAATCTCTCTCAATGAGTAAAGTGTGGAATATCATTTATACCAAAATCTCTTTAACAGTCACGAGAAAACTCCAACACCTCTCAAATTGCTAATAGTTCAGCTGTATATGAGTTGAAGCAACCAGACAGCTTTTGGGAACAAGCTCTTTTGAAACTAGCATTATCGTCTCGGGTGATAGCCGCAGTCCCAATATTTCGCACATTCGGAAAAATAGTCGCGTCCACATTTAACTTCAGCTGATCCCTACTCAGATGGCATCAATGGTTAAACTTAGTATTAACGCTCGAATTCTTTGCAGTAGCTGAACTACCAAGCACGTTTATATTCATAAAGAAAGTAACCAGAGTCATCTAGAATAAGTTCCCAAATTTTGCATTATTCCTCTCACACCACAAACCCCAAAACACCACACCACTGGCTTCAAACTCCTCCTTTCTATGTTCCCGAAAAAGCTTTCTAAGCATGCCATCTGTTGATGGAGGTTTTGTCAATAATAAATTTAGAAAAAATTAAGAAATGTAGCTTGCGTGAATTGGGTTATTAATCAAAATAAATAAAGAGACAGGATTTTATAGTAGTTCAGCCGCGAAAAAGATGAGCTTACATCCACTATTTTTCACTATTTTATGGAGAATTACAAGCACTCAAAGTTACAATGTCTCGTCTGGAAATCTCTCTCAAATTGGAGGTCAGAATTTAGAAATTAGAAAATTGAAAAATTGGAATCCCCGTCTGAAACATTGAGTTCCCTTTATATAGGTGAGGGTAACTCAATGTTCCTAATTGTGAAAACGAGTAACTATACAATCGGGTAATACAATTTGAGTAACAACATAATTGGGTAACCACTTAAAACGGGTAACTGGTCGATCATAAAAGAGAGATTTTTGTTTCCCTTTCCTTGCAGGTTACCTATTTGACGAAGCAGAGACTTGTTTCTTTTTCTTTCGGAGGAGGTCGCTCATAACTTATACAAAGGAGGTCGCACATAACTTACACGGAGGAGGTCGAACTTAACTCCTACTCATGTGACCTGATATAAGATTTTAGACCGTACAACAATTGCCCCCCAGCTCCATTAGTTCTTTAGGACAAAATAGAGCTTCCTTTTAACGTAGGTGAGTGCGATCTTAAAAAATGCGATGTCACGACCTAGACTTGAAATCCTTGAAGAGTCGAAGAGTCGCTAGATTTCAAATCCCATCTCTCAAGATCACGCGTATCTTTTTCTGACAGACGAAAACACGTGTAGCTTTTTCTAAGAAAGATAGCAGAACTCGAGGAGGCTCAAGGATATCAATGATGCCAACCATCGTTTTTAAACCAAATCTTTTCAAATTTTAAAAGATTCTGATTTATCTTAGGAAAAAATCAAATCCCGTGTAAACCTCGGCCTTCAGATCTAAAAATCAAATTCCTTGATCTACGGCTGTGATTTAACGGTGCTTGGAGTATAAATATCGGAAACCAATCCGTTTCTACTCTATTACACTGTTTCCATCTTTTCTCAGAAAATACCGAAGTTTCAGAGAACCCTAAAGCGTTGTTTCGTCCTTCAGCTCGCACAATCACAGTATCTTCTCCGACGGAGTTCAAACTATCTCAATCCGTCCGCTTCTGAAGAAAGGTTAGTTCATTTCTTCTCTTATTTTTCTCTGTTCTTGAAAAAAAAAAATTTCAATTTTTAAGAATAGAAACTCATCCCACATTGAAGTGAAATGGGAATTATTTTTATCCCCCTTTTCTAGTCCATAGAGTAGACTTACTAGATAATAACTAGAAACAAACTCGTGAAAAGAATTTCTAGAGTCTGATACCCTATTTTATTTTCCGACGAATTGTTCGAACATTTATTTTCTGACGAACTGCTCGAACAATTTTTATGAATCCGTAGACCTCTTAGGAATAAATTGATGAGCTTGCTTGTTAGTATAATCCTAGGATGAATACCCAAAGTATTGGCATAGTGAGAATCCTCGATGCCTGTATAGGACTAAATCCCTGCGTATTTCTTTTCAGATGTCCAGTAGTGATGAATTTAGGGAAGGGAATGCATTTTCCGGAGATTCTGACTCGAGT
>JXTB01000004.1:551652-566067 GCA_002914805.1 Parasponia andersonii
CATCTTTTTATAACAGTATAATCCTCGATCCGTGATGAATGAAGTATGCTCCTCATCTAGCTCGTACATCAGGATTTGATTATATCCAGAATACGCGTTCATGAAACTTAAAAGTTTATGCCCCGATGTCGCATCTACGAGCTGGTCGATTCTTGGAAGTGGGAAGCTGTCTTTCGGGCATGCTTTGTTGAGATCGGTGAAATCGATGCATGTTCTCCACTTTCCGTTAGGTTTCTTCACCAAAACCGCGTTTGCAAGCCAGGATAAAAAGACTCTCTTATGAACCCAATTTCAAGCAGCTTTTCCACTTCTTCTTTTAACGCGATGTAGCGTTCTGGATTCATGGCCCTTCTTTTCTGTCGTACAGGCTTTTTTGTTAGATCTATGTTAAGACGGTGGGATATGATCTATTAATTAATCTCTACCATGTCCGAATGTTGCCATGCGAAGACATCCAAATTAGACTTCAGAAAAGCGACCAATGAAGCTCGCACAGGTCCTTGAATCTCCATTCCAATCCTTAAAGTCTTGGAAGACATGTCGAATGATAAGTCCTCCAGATCTTCAATGAGTCCAATTCTGACCTCTTCATCTATCTCTCGAGGAACGAAGTCTTCACTGGTCGTTTCGATTGACGCTTTTACTGTCGACTCGACTGACGCTTTATCTGACGACTCGACTGATGCTCTGTCTGATGACTCGACTGACACTTTGCTCGCTTCCTCTACCGACGCTTTGCCTACTGCCTCGACTGACGCTTCCTCTGGCAGGTGGACCATCATTGCACGGGACGTCACATCCTTTGCCGCGAGTTTTAGCGAGTTGTTATAACAAGTCCTCGCATCATATTGATTTCCTCGCACCTCGCCTACTCTGTGTTGGTCGGGAACTTCATAGTGAGATGGTAGATCGAGGTGACAGCTCGAAGTTCCCTCAGTGTCGGTCTCCCCAGCACAGCATTGAAAGCAGAGGGGCAATCTACCACCAAAAATTGGGTCATTATCGTTGAAACCGTTGGATAGATCCCAACGCTGACCATCAATTCAATCATGCCCATAGGCATCAGGCTGTCACCAGTGAAACCATAAAGTGGAGTGGCGGCAGGCTTCAGGTGACTCTCATTCAACCCTATCTTCTTAAAGGCGTCAAAGTACAGGTTGCCCACAGCACTCCCGTTATCGACCAATACTCACCACAACTGTGTGCTTCCACAGTTAATTTTTATGACCAATGCGTCATTATGCGGATAATGGACCTCTTTTGCATCCTGCTCTGTGAAGGTAATGTCCATATCCGGTACTCGTTGAAGCTTGCGTAGTCGCTGCTCAAGATGCATGACATTAGTTAACGGCTGCTGTTGAGCTTCTCGCGCATACCTATCATGTGCTCTCTTGGAATCTCCCCCAACATGCGGTCCTCCGAAAATAGTTCGCACCTCGCGCTGAATTTCTGGAGGTTGCTGTTGGTCTTCTTCTCGCCTTTCGTCGTTCTGCCTGGTGTACTGCTGCAGTTGCCCCTCTCTAATCAACCTTTCAATTTCATCCTTCAGGGCAAAGCAATTATTAGTATCATGCCCAATATCATTGTGATATCGGCAGAACTTGTTGGGGTCACGTTTTGTCCTGTCCCGCTTCATCGGTTCTGGTTGACGGAATCGCTCTTTCTGGTTTGTGACCACATAGATATGATCTATGAGCGCGTTTAATTCAGTGTAATTGTTAAACTGCATGGGAGCTCTTGAAATCTCTGGCCTTTTGGGTCTAGGCTGATTCTCATTTGGCTGTTTATTATTCCTCTTGTTTTTCTTATTACCGTTATTGTTGGTAATGACCACATCTTTAGTCGCATCTTTCCTTCCTTCTTTCTTAGTCTTTTGAAGATTCTCGCGCGAAGATTCTAACCGCAGATGCCGACCAACCCTTCGGTAGAAGTCTTCAAGAGTTCTACATTCTCGCTCAAGTAATTCCTCCCAGAAATTAGTTTCTGGTCGCACCCCAGCCATCATGAGAGTTAGAACTCCTTCCTCAGGTGGGTTGTTGACCTTTGCTAACTCTGAGGTGAATCGATTGAGATAAGACCATAGAGTCTCCTCTGGACCTTGTTGGATTGCAGACAAGCTAACAAGTGGAATAGTAAAATTCTTTGCAGCTTGAAACTGTCTCAAGAATGCCGTCTGAAGTTGTTGCCAGGACGAGATCGAGCCGGATTGGAGTCCTCGGAACCACTTCTTTGCTGCTCCCGAGAGAGTTACAGCAAAACATCTGCAACGCGCATGAACACTGACACGATGAAATTCCATTATGTCATTGAAGTGATCCATATGGTCCTGTGGATCAGTTTTCCCATCAAAAGTGTTAATGGTGGGAAGTCTGAATCCAGTAGGTAGGGCTGCAGCTCGAACTTCCTCGCTGAATGGCGATTGACGATACCCATCAGCGAGCTCATCGTCCCAACCAGCAAGTGCGTCTAATGCGATTTTTAAATTGTGAATATCGACGTTCAGAGGGAAAGCATTATCTCTCGCTAGCGGCTAGGGCAGCAAGGGCGGCCTTTGATCATTGTCCTGATGCATGGCAGGCTGATCAGGTAGAGTCTTCTGTGATCTGTAAGAGGAATCCAGTGAAATAGTGTGACGAGACTGACTTTGATCGTTATGATGCGATACGGATCGATCATGGCTATGTCATCGCTCCAAATACTGTCTTAGGTCCGCAGGATCTTGTCTCGACTCTCTGCTGATTCTTTCGAAGACGCTTCTCGATGGTCGTCTTTGTTTGCCGCTCAAGTGATCTTGACTATTAATGGATTTACGAGAAGGTTGTACACGATCACGATTTGTACTTGAACTCTCTGTACCAGATTCTGGAGGTAAGTTTGCAACCTTGCCTTTTCCTTTGGAGATGCGATCTTTATGACGCTCTTGCTGGGTTCTTGGTTGGCCGCGTCTTCTTGTCTCTAGGATCTGTATTCGTTTCTCAGGTAATTGAGCAGGACGTTCTTTGGGACGTTCGTGTTATGGTGGGGTCACCATCTGCCCTTCAGCAAGTCGTCGCAGGGTATCATTGATCTGGTTAGTGACTTGCTGAAGGTTCACCAGTGTCTCCTCCATACGATCCTGTCTCTGGGAAAGGTTCTCTATTGCGGTCATAGTAGGCTGATCCTGAGCAGGGTCTGCCTGTGTAGCAGCAGTGCTTTGGGGTTGGTTTTGGCTAGTTCCGGTGACTCTGGTAGTGTTTCTGGTGTTTGTCATTATTAAAAAGGTAAATTTGACAAACTGTTTTAGCCGGAATAGGTCTCCTTCTAGCGCCAATTGTTGATGGAGGTTTTGTCAACAATAAATTTAGAAAAAATTAAGAGATGTGGCTTGTGTGAATTGGGTTATTAATCAAAGCAAATAAAGAGACAAAGGATTTTATAGTGGTTCAGCCTCGAAAAAGATGAGCTTACGTCCACTGTTTTTCACTATTTTATGGAGAATTACAAGCAGTCAAAGTTACAATGTCTCGTCTGGAAATCTCTCTCAAATTGGAGGTCAGAATTTAGAAATTAGAAAATTGGAAAATTGGAATCCCCGTCTGAAACATTGAGTTCCCTTTATATAGGTGAGGGTAACTCAATGTTCCTAATTGTGAAAACGGGTAACTATACAATCGGGTAATACAATTTGAGTAAAAACATAATTGGGTAACCACTTAAAACGGGTAACTGGTCGATCATAAAAGAGAGACTTCAGTTTCCCTTTCCTTGCAGGTTATCTGTTTGACGAAGCAGAGACTTGTTTTCTTTTCTTTCGGAGGAGGTCGCTCATAACTTATACAGAGGAGGTCGCACATAACTTACACGGAGGAGGTCGCACATAACTTACACGGAGGAGGTCAAACTTAACTCCTACTCATACGACCTGACATAGAATTTTAGACTGCACAACACCATCCAATCTGAAACAGGAGAGTATTTTGATATTGTCCCACCATGGACTACGTTCCCAACCTTCTTCCGCCATAATCAAAAAACTAGAGCATGTTCAGCAGTTTCCTTCTCAAAACTACATCGGCCACAATTCCGCCCACATTTAATTCCTCTATATATATATATATATAGCAGAGATTATCCAAAGTAGGAAGGATATTAGATCATTTTTCTCTTTTTATGTGTACATGCATTTGTCGTTGTCTGTTATAATTTGTGGAACTATGTCTTGGAATTATGATTATTGATATCGAATATTGGGTTATCCTTAATTATTTATATGACATGTATATAGTTGCTTATTGCATATCATGGGTTATCCAAGATTATTTATATGAGATGTATAGTTGCTTATTGCATAGCATGATAGACTCTAGACTGGTTATTCTCTTAATGAGATTTCAGCCCATTAAGGTCCTTGTATTGTAGATTAAGGGAAGACTAAGATAGAAGTGTGAGCAACGGAGCTGAGTCAGTGTGAATTATACATATAGAACAAATGAATAGATGTCATTATTTTGTGAAAACCACTCTGGCTTGTTTTGCGAAGTATCTTGTTTTGCGAAGTATCTTGTTTTGCGAAGTATCTTCTGTTGAGAATTAATGAACAATAATTGGTGAAAGAACGAAATATAAGAACACAAAGATTTAAGAAAAAATTTTAATCAGGAAAAATCATTAACAATGGAAGAAATTTCACTATGTCAAAAAATAAAGTACATATAGTAGAGTTTTACACGGTCAAACCAAAATATATAAAATTCCAAAAAATCTTAAAATACATATGTGTATAAACGATAATTGTATGAAAAAGAGAAACGGCCCAATACAATATAACCATACTGCAAGGGCGGATCTCCTGCACCCTCCAACGAGATCAGTGGTGGGCTTCAAGATTGGGCTTATTAGCTCAATCTCTCTGCTTCCACCACAGATCTTAAAATTTCTCCTAATTATAAAAAATGCCACATATATCGCACTACTAAGTTTTCGGATTGGGACAAATAGAATTCGCGTCACGAATTCTAACATCTGCTTAAAAATTAATTAGCATTTTGAAACGCTAAATATGATGCTTATTGAAAATAGTTAAAGGGTATTTTATAATACTTTATAAGTGTTTAAGAAAGTTTTTGAACAAATCGTTTTTTTTTTTCTTTTTTGTGATGGTATTTAGTGGCAATCTCATAGTAGTAATATGATTTAGCTTGTAGTTAACAACATATATATCCAACAATAAGTTATATAAAGATTGTTCAAACTGAGATAAAAACATAATTCAAGTAACATGGAACATTTAGGAGTTGAGCAACCGCCTTGCGTATTCTTCAACAACCAAAAATAAAGATTTAACCCCAACATTTTACTACACATGTCACTTTACTTACTAAACGACAACAATTATTGAGCAAAACTATATGTCGTATTTTCTTGAAATAAGCAGCTTGTATACTTTAAAGCGACATGCCGTTTTCTCCAAACCACAAAACGATAGCTGGGGAGCTCGACAGCCGACCAGCCGACTAACTGAGCTATATACCTTTTCAAAGTTCATTCCAAAGCAATAACAGAACCAGAAATTACAGAGCAAATATCATGGCGGCAACAACAACTGCCTGCGGTTTATCTCCGGTCCTTCATGTGCTTTCATCTCCCACAACTGAACTTCGGCGACCCATTTATTCAATTCCCTATTCCAACTCCCACAAACCCTTTTCGGCTTCCAAGATAAACCCCACCATCACTCTCTCCAGGTACCCAATCCTAAAACCCTGTGATGGGGTTTATCCCTTTCTTGGTGTCTTTCCAATTTTATTCTCTATTTTATAAGTTGTTTATAAATTCAGAGTTTTTTCTGTATCTTCCAAATGATGGTTAAAGGTCAAGTACCAAAACTGCAGCACCGAAGCGTTCATACAAGACGTTGGTGATTTCTGGATTGGAAAATGGGAGTTCTGAAACGCACCCAGAATTCGATTCAAGCTTTTCAAACTCGGTATGTGGTTATTATAGTGTGATTTTAGTATAATTTAACTGAATTAGTAGGACCAAGCTTATATTTTTCTGAGTTTTTCTTATATATAATAGCTGCTAGAGACCAAGTTCAAAGTTCTTCCTTTTTTTTCTTGTCGGTTTTTTGAAATTTTTGTTGTGTGACTGAGTTCTCTTCTAGGATGCAACTATTGACATAAAGCTGCCAAGAAGAAGTATGCTTGTGCAATTTACTTGCGATTTGTGTGGTGAAAGAACACAAAGGCTTGTAAATCGACTAGCCTATGAACGAGGACTTATATACGTACAGGTATTTGCTTCCGTTAACTTTTAAGTGCTTGGTATTGATGGAATTTATCTGGTTTCGTATTAAATTCTCATTCTTTGTTACTTGTCTTCTAGTCTAAATTATTCTTTATACCCGTTATTGCTGATTGGCATGTATATTGGTAGACATTAGGATGCTTCTGAGGAAATATTTGTGTACATCATCAACCCCAATCTTTGAATTAATAACGTTGTATTTTATTTATTTTATCTTTTTTTTAAAGGTGGCTTGTAATGATGTGGCACTATGAATATGGTAACTCTTGAACCTTTTAACGTTTGGCTGTCAAAGTTTTACTTTAAAACAGATGCCTTCCTTCGTAAGGAAAGTGTTATTCTTAAGCTCCAGCGTCCTAGTATTGGTAATCATTACCATCTTAATTTAGCTTGTTTGGTGGATATGTTGTTTGTTTAAATAAATTTGGAGGGCTGCATCCTATGAATTTGAATAATATGAAAAGTCTTTTTATGTTCATCTCGCCAACTCCCAGTGCATTTCATCAGTGTGCAGGGTGCCTGCAGCATCACAAGTTAGTTGATAATCTTGGCCTTGTAGTTGAGTATGACTTACGGGAAGAAATTAATGTGGACAGGAATGAGGATGAAGTTTGAATCATGACATGGAATTCATTCTGTTGTTCCGATTTTGCTTTGCTAAGTTGGATGGTGATTGTAATTCAAAACTCATCTCCATTAATATATTAACCATGAAAGAATTGAAGAAATACCAAAAGGGCAAAAATAAAAATTTAAAAAGAACATCACGGTTGAATTATTATTCAAACCTAGATCTATGAATTTGTATTTTTCTTTTTTTTTTTTTTTCTTTCTTTCTTTCTTATGCAATGTATATCAAACAATCAACTCTTTGTAGAATAGCAACAAACCACGGCTTGTAGAAGGCTGCTAGGCATTGTAGCCTATTGCAGATACCAGAACTATAATAGCTAATCCTGTTCTTATCCACATCTCTGAGCTTCCTCCTTGAAGACGCAGCACATTTCCTCCATTCTGAGTCAGGAAAGCAGAAGTGTCATTTAAATCATTTTGAGATTCTTAGTTCATGTTAGTCTAGGGTGCTATCTATTTTGAGTATTGTGACAAAAGAATCACTTTGTTAGGAGTTCGAGTATATAGTAAAATAATGAAGAACTGGTTAAAGAAATTACCAAATCTGTTGGTGAGGGTGCTGGAGCTGTTTCCTCAGAAGACGCTTCCACTGTAGGCGGTGCTGGAGGACTATGGTGATGAACAGTTGGTGCTGGTGCAGGTGCATAATGATGATGTCTCTTATGTTTGTGCTTATGCCTATTCTTGTGTTTGTGGGGAACTGGTGTAGGTGACGGCCCCAGAACTGGAGCTGGAGCTGGTGGCTTAATCTCTGGTGCCGGTGCAGGCGTTGGTGGTGCTTTTAAGGGTGCTGGTGCAGGAGCAGGCACTTCCTTAGCTGGTGCTGGAGCTGGGGTTTCCTTTGCAGGAGCTGGTGCGGGTGGAGCTTGAACTGGTGTTGGGGATATCTTTGGCGCTAGCAAAGGAGGTGGCAGCGGCGGTGGTGATGCGGCTGGAGGCGGTGTAACTGGTGACACAACTGGTTGCAGTGGTAGTGATGGTGGCTGTGAAGGAGTTGAGACTGGTGAGATTTTGGGAGGTTGTGGTGGGGGAAGTGTTGGGCGCACAGAGGGTGCTACTTTAGGGGATGGTGATGATTTTGGCGTGGCTGTTACAGGCGGTTGTGTTGCTACAACTGGTGATGCAGTAGGTGATGATGGTGTTGTGGTTGGCAAAGTGAAGGGTGCAGCAGCTGGGGATTGTGCATTGTTAAGGGCAACAGGAAAGCTCAGACAAGCTAAAACCAGGGCCCAAAACATTGCAGCCATTCTGTGGAGGTGACAACTAGTAGGTGGATTCTTTGCTTAAATATAAACACATGGGAATTGGAAAACACGGACAGAATAGTTTGGTGAAACATTGGAGGAGGAAATGTAGCCTTCATCAGATTGCTACATCTCTTCTAATGATTTGGGCAAGCAAGGTTGAAGGTTGCTATGAAAAAGATCTCTCAATCTCAGGAGTCAGATCCTGTCCGTGAAAGGTGAACCACGTGAGTCTTGGCGTGAAAATAAGGCCCCAGTAGGTAGAAACATATTCTATAGGTAGAGTTACCTATTTCTTTTTGAGTTTTCACTTATCCAAACTTATGATCATTATTACCCCTCACTAGTTTTCGCGTCAAAATCGTATCACCTTCCTTAAAGATTAAGTTCAGACGTTCAAATCTTACTAATTATATGAATCTTTTTATTGGCGCAACTTTGTTACATTATATATTCGTCATTAACAACTACAGACATTCATCAAGGAGGAAATAGAGCAAAGCCTCATTACCTAACGCTTTTTTGTTTTTCTGGTACACCATACTGCTTGATACTAATATGAAACCTGAACTGGTGGGTGGTCCCCATCATTATGGAGGAGAAATCAGAAGCCAAAAGAAACTCTTTTCTAGGATCATTAATGCCCCATCTCACACGTCTTTCTTCTTTTCTTTTCTGTATTTGAAAGCTTATCTCTCTGGTCAAAATACAAATTGGTTTAACATTTCTTTGATGTGATCCTTGGTTTAGATGCATTAATGACAAAAACAGGATCTCTTGGTGGTTGTAATGGAGAAAAAAATTATGAGAAATATGCCATAATAAAAATGGAGTGTCGGATGCTGCTATGATGACTAGTGGGACAACCGGGCACCAAAAATCATAGACCATAATCAACAAGTTCGTTTACAGTACTAAATATGCATGCTTAAGTCATGTAAGAGGCTCTTTTGTTCTTACCTGAATAACTCGATGAATCCAACAAGGATTTCATACCCTTGGTTTAAAAAAAAATGTGGGGTGGCTAAAAGCCAACTGATGATAATGATGATTATTGATTAAAATGTGAGTTAATATATGGCTAAAAGAGCTATACATTCAGGCATTGCTTTTGCATAATTCAGCCTCCTCAAGAAAGCTATTTGTCTTGAAAGGATGACTATAACATTTTACAGGTTTGAACAACGTAGCAATAGGCATCTGCAATTTTCTGTGTTGTTTTTAAAATATGCAGTAACATGTATATATTTGAAAAATGAACCAATACTCAAAACCCAAATTAAAAAGCTACTCTCTAACATTCTAATGATCCACAGCCCAAACTTACCCCCCACCCAAAATGTATATACAATGTACCCGTTATTAAAATGAGTTCAATGGATGTATGGGAGAATATGAAAATGTACCCGGAAATTTTGTCCCTTTTTATTGGGATTGGTTTGCATTTTGTTTTGACGTCTTCTCCTATGTCCCGAACTTTGGTACTTTGAGTCGGATTTCGTCTGACAGTTTTGTTACATAGATTATTACTCGTTCAAGTTCTTTCAGCATGTTCCTGCACCACGTTTGTCTGCTTGTGTTTAATTTAATTGTAGCCTCTTACTATCCTTTTTTTTTTTTTTTTTTCCAGTTCATATGTGGGTTTTCAGCTCTCAAATATCAATTTCCAGTTTCTTGAATTTATTTTCTTTTTTCACATTGATAATAGATTTTTTTTTTTAAAAAAAAAGAAAAAAAACTTGTCATCGGTCTTTGGAAGTTATTATTCATATTTCTCATATTTATATATTGCTGACTTGCTGTGGTTTTCTTTTTTTATTTTCTTAGTTTTTCATTTGATGCCAATGTCATTGTTATTTAATTGTTGTCTTTTTGTTAATGTTCACGTGTTTCCCTCTTATCATTTTTGTTATATGTAATTATTGTAATATGATGGTTTCAAGTTTCAACTAGAATTGAGCCAGCAGTCTGTCAGATTGCTGATGGATTGCATTTGCAAGGTTCGAGCTTATAGCAAAATCACATTTTTGGGCCCATTTCAAATAATTCATTATTCAAATTTACTTGGTATAAAAATTTTATTTACTTAGCATAAAAATTTTATACTCACTGCATAAACAAGTTTGTATATAAGTAGATATAATATAAAAATGCAAATGTTCAGACATTTAGCAATTTTAAATTAAATGCATCCACTGTTTTGTTTTGTTTTGCTTTGCTATATTCATTTCAAGATCTTAAAGTTGATTTTTTCTTGTTTTATTTGAAAAAGTAGACAGCGGAAATTGACCATCTTAAAGGGGGAAAAAAAGGGAGAGAGAGAGAGTAAGGAACTTGTAAGTCTAACAATGCAGCATAATGAATTATATACATGCTTTTACATCTAAATTATTATGGAATTGAAATATGTCCGTAGTCTGATTCAAAACAGAAAAACTTCTCTATAGTTACCGTCTCCAATCACACCAATTAATTACAACGTATCGATTATTACATATTTGATTGGACATATTCATTTCGCATTAGGTTCTCTGAATAAATTTACATAGACGTCTATCATATAAGTTTGTGTAACAGCGTGTTCTTCAAATTTCACATTTTAACTGTTATCGTGAAAGGATATTTCCTTTGATACTCAATACTGAATTGGGTTGGTGCAAAAATGATGAAAAAGAAATTTCTTCATCGGACATTAAGAGAGTATGAAAAAAATCTCCTATATTCATATTCATGTTGACTTTCTCCGGTGTCAAAAAAGTATGCTTTCCTTGTTTAATTTTTTTTTCTCGTCAATATATGTTGAATAATGTAATATAATTTATTTAGTATTGATTTTGGGGTTTTTTTTTTTTTTTGAAAGGTTTTTATTTTGGTTTTGTTATTGAGATGAAAACTGGCATATGTGGATTATGTAATCTGTTTGTGTTTAAAGAAATCCTAATATTTTTACTTTCCTTATTGTCTATAGACCATGAGGGTTTAAGCTCGGGACCCTCCGTATTAGGAAGAGGTGTTTTCATTCTAGGTGATATCTTTAATTTCTATAGTCCTTGGCCAGGTCACTGGTTGTATCGATTGAGTATAGAGGTTGTTTTCTTATTTTTGTAGAGTTTATTATCTCTCTTTTGTAGAAGTTTACTGTGTAATCTCTGTGGGAGTTTTGTCTCTGTTGGCTGTGATATTCTTTTTATTCATCTTTTCAAGAACTTGAGATGCATGGACTAATATGGAAAAGAAATAAGAGAAGACTATACGACGAAAAGCCATACATCTCCCCCTTCGAAAGGATGCTTAATTTGATGAATAAAGGATGCTTAATTTGATGAATAAATTACGTTAATGTATTCTTGATGCTCTTACTCACAATTCAAATCGGATGTTATGCCCAAACTATGTTAGGCTCATTTTTATAGAGAAATTAGGTTAAATATGCATCATAAGAGGCATATTTTGGCACATATGTTTCTCTCAATAAAACTCTGAAAAATATGCATATACCCACCTGAAATGTCACTTCTGCCCTTAATAATTGGTTTATAATGTATATGTCGCTCTTCTCCTCTTTAACTAAGCTGTAGCTCCTTATTCATTCCTCTATATCCTTACAATCTTTCATGTAATCTCATGCTTGAATTTATCATACTGTCTAAGGAGCTGAAATTCTAAGAGCAGAAAAGAAGAAAAGGATAAAAATTGAAAAAACAAAAAAAAGACGTGGCAATAAGATGGAGGACGGAAATCCACGAAATGAGTGTAATTTATATGTTCAAATGTTATGGGTACTATTTGAAATGGTTTTTAACTGAGTTTCGATATGTTACGAGCATAATTTATACATTAAAAGTTATTTTCTGGGTCTGGGATTATCTGCAAAAGTCTGGATTTCTCAAAAAATCAGACTGCCTCAGTATAAGCATCGAATTTTCGATGTAATTTCGACCATATTTCGATGAAGTCTGAGATGTAAGAATTTCGTCGACTATATTTCGATTATAATTCGATGGTAGTCGAATTTTCGACCTATTTTCGATGACTATTCGATGGTAGTCGAATTTTCGACCTATTTTCGATGACTATTTCGATTATTTTTTTCGATGACTATTTCGATTATTTTTTCGATCAATTTCGATGTATTTCGATTATAATTTCGACCAAATTTCGATGAAGTCTGAGATGCAAGAATTTCGTCGACTATATTTCGATTATAATTCGATGGTAGTCGAATTTTTGACCTATTTTCGATGACTATTTCGATTATTTCTTTCGACTAATTTCGACCAATTTTCGATGGCTAAAAATATAGATTCTTCCTTTTACATTTTATGATTTTTTCTGTTGAATCTAATTTCTTTTTTTTGTTTTATCTGCAGAGTCAAGTTTCAACATCATAGTTTTGTATAACCGTGAATGGATATTTTCATCAGAGAAAATATTATGGTCTTATATTGCTAAAGAAAGTAAGGCCATAGGTGTATGGATGGGTATAACTTTTGTAACCCTTGTAGATAAGCTATATGAGGTGATTGGAGTTGATAAAAATCGTTTTGATTTAGAACTTAAGGTTGTTTATAAATGTGATGGTGGAAATGGAATCCCTATTCCTCCAACGAAGATTACCTCTAATAGTGACCTAGAAATTTGGCTTGAGGAGATGTCTTACTCTATTCAGAACCGTACTCCTTTATGTGTGTCCATTTTACCGAAGTTGACACCTATGGGTGAGGGTTGCAGTCAAAATGCTTCATTTGTGCCTGAAACAGGTGCAGAGAAAATAGATGAGTTAAAAGAATGCTTTGTTAAGTAGATAAGACTCCAAGGACAACAACAGGGACTTCAAGTAGTCGAGTGCGTAGAGTAAGAATAGTAGATAATGAAGCAAAGTGGAGTGCTCCCTTGTTTTCAGAGGGAGAATTGCCGCAGGGAACACCTAACAACTTGTCAGTTGGATCTTCTAATTCAGTGAAAATCGTGATCGGTCAACTATTTGAGAATAAGGAAGACTTGAAGCTGAAGCTGCACTTACATGCAATGAAATGCAATTTTGAGTTCAAGTTAAAAAAGTCAGGCAAAGACTGTTGGTTTATAACATATATAGACGATAATTGTACATGGCAGTTACGAGCTAGAAAGGTGGAGCAATCTGACATATTTGAGGTGCGAAGATATGTGCCTGAACACACATGTTCGTTGGCAATAAGGCATAAGAACAATAGACAAGCAGCACCATGGGTTATTGGACATTGCATTAAGAGAAAGTACACAAATCTAGCCAATCCTAATTATGCCCCTCGATCAATAATCGACGATTTCGCTAAAGACTATGAGATTAACATGAAATATGAAAAGGTATGGAGATATAGGGGAAAAGTACTTCTGTATGTGAGGGGAATAGTGGATGGTTCATACTAAAAGTTGCCATCTTATCTATATATGTTAGAGAAGACTAATCCAGGAACAGTCAAGCATTTAGAGACCAATGAGATGAGATGTTTCAAGTATTTCTTCATGTCACTGGGTGCATCTATTCGGGGCTTTAGAACAGCATGCCATCTTGTGCTATGTGTGGATGGATCCTTCTTAAAAACAAACTATGGAGGGACAATGTCGGATGAGTGACTTTCTTCATCATTTTGAGAAGATCAAGGTCAAGGATCAAGCCATTGCTAATTATTTAGAAGAAAGAGACATTGAGAAATAGAGCCGTGCAAGCTTCTCTGCCATTTGTTACAACATAATGACAAGTAATAACGCTGAGAGCTTTAATAACACGAGTAGAGATGCACAGAAGTATCCAATCACAACTTTGGCGGAGTTTCTGAGGTATACACTACAAACTTAGTTCTTTGAAAGATGAACATTGGCAATGGAATCCAATAAACCATTACCGATAAAGATTGAGAAGAAATTGGAGGACCGTATTGAGGCTGCGAAGACTTTGATTGTTCAGCCTCTCAGCCACTATGAGTTTTATGTCATGGACGGTGATAGAGACGGTCAATTTAACTTACAGACAAAGACTTGTAGTTATAGGAGTTTGATTTGGTAGGTCTGTCATGTACGCATGCATTGGCGGCTATTCTAAATCGACGCATCAATCCATACTCCTTGTGTTCCTGGTATTATACAGTTGACGCATAACTGTACTCATATGCAGAGATTATATATCCAGTGGGAAATGAAGAAGAATGGGATGTACCTGATGATATTAGCAGACGTATGGTGGAACCACCTCCTTATAAACTAAAGGCTGGCC
>JXTB01000004.1:568310-594936 GCA_002914805.1 Parasponia andersonii
TACTATTTTCAGCCATACTCATCAAAATATGATCGAAAATTTAGACCAGCTAATCGAAAATGCATCGAAAAAATGTCGGAATGAAGTCAAAAATTTCTAAATCGTCTTCTACTACAAATGCCCTAAATTTAAAAAAAATAAAACCCTCAAATCATATTTTGCTTACCTTCTTTTGGGAACTCATTTTTCTCAATGTAATCCTAAACAGTGAGAGAGATTTACGATAGATGGCACGACGAGTTTTCGTCTTCCTCGGTTAACGACACGATGGGTTCTTGGCTCTTCAGAGAAGGAGACAAAAGAGAGAGTTGGAGAGAGAGAGAGAAATGAGGAGTTTCTGAGGAAGAGGCATATTTTCTCTTAGGTATTAGTAAGGGTATTTTCGTTCGCAAACATATTTTTCAAATATTTTTTAACTTGTGCATATGGGCCAAAATAAGGGTATTACAGAGCATATTTAATCTAATTTCTCTTTTTATAGTCCACTTGTCCCATCAAATATATAAATTAATGGTTGGGACCCATAGCTTTCGGGAAAAAGATAATTTATATTTAGGCTATGTTTGGTAGATAGGAAAAAAAGTAGGAGAGAAGAAAAAAGTAGGAGAAAAAAACAATGTGCAGGATGAGAAAGAAAAGTTTCTCTTATAAAATAAAAGTTTCCCCTATAATTGCTTGATATGTACGGAGGAAGAAAAAAAATACAAGAGGAAAAGTGACTATTTTATTCTTAATATAGTGATTTCAAAGATTGGTATGTAAGAATAATTCGGTAATTTCACTTCTTTCATTAGTTGAAGCTTATTTTTTTCATCTTTTCTCTTTGGTTTGGAGGAGAAAATTTTTGTGGGCTCCACTTACTATTTTTTCATCCCAATTTGCTCTCATATTTTTCTTTCTCCTTTATTTTCCTCCCTACCAAACAATCTCTTTTTCTACTTTCCATTTATTTTTCTCTCTCATCTTTTCTTTTGTTTTCTTTCCTTTCCCTTCTCCTTCCTACTAAACATCGCCTTAAGGGGTCATTTGGTATGAGGTAATCTTTAGGCAGAAATGGGTATTTCAATACATTTCCATGTTTGGTACCACTTTAACATCCAGTAAATTAATCACCTCAGAAATCAAATCCTCTTAAGTATGGATCATTTTAAAGTTACCAAAATATATGACGAAGTGGGTTGGCTCAAGTAGTAAGAGTATTCACTACCTAAAATCTTGATCCTAAGTTCGAGTCACACCAGGGATAGGTGTGAAAGCCTATTATCCCTAATCGGGTAGGGTGGGGATTGGGTAGTAGTAAGTATTTTTCTTTAATTTACAATAAGTGGAGATCATTAATTAAGTCTCACCTTTTTAAAAAAAAAAAAAGTTACCAAAACATATGGATTTTAAATGACCATTCATTAAATACTTATCCTAAAAAACGAAACAAAAAAATAGGACATCCTAGGAATTATAGCAAATTATTTTATTTTATACCAACAAATTTTATTATTTTATAAGTAATTTAATTTTTTAATTATTTTTTAATTTAATTGAAGCACATTCTTATGCGTAACTAAACACATTTATCTAACATCCCAGGAATCATAGAAAAAATTATTATATGCAACCAAACACCATTATTTTGGATATTATACAATCATATCACCATTTTCAGCATTCTTATTAATCTGAAAACTGGGATTAACTTATACCAACCGCCCCTAATTATCGAGGTATTTACATAAGATTGGTATCTCATAACTATCCGACTACATAAAAATACTATCTAATATATAATTTCTATTGATTAAATCTTGTTTATGATTCTATAAATATGCGTTCCCTTTTAGTCAGGAAGAGGGAGTATATATATCAAATAATATCCACCCATCTGGTCCTGGTCAATGTCCACAAGAAAAATGTAGAAAGGCACAAAATATTGAGGAATATTTCCAAAAAAAAAAAAAAAAAGAGAGAGAGAGAAAACAGATAAGAGCAAAGCTCTTGTAAAGACCGTAAATATATGAACATTTTTTTTTTTCCACATTTCAATTGAGTTTGACAATAATCTCGAGTCAAGAACAACTTCACAAAACTGAAAAACTCCAGAAACTTCGAACACAAACGACGAATTCAATCAAATAAACAACTCAAACAACAATAGTTTACGTGGTTCAGACTTCATATGGCCTACGTCCACGGGAGGGCTAAGCACAATCAGAGTTTCATACAGAGAATATCTTTGTTCCATTCTCTCAGAATTAGCTCTCAAACCTGCTACAAGTACCCAGTAATTTCCCTTGTGTTTTCCCCGGTTTTTTCTCACTTTGATTGCAACCTTAATATTTGATATACTATATCTTCATTCACATGAATCGCTGTTTATAACCTAATGACTAGCCCTGATCTGAGATGTCCATCCAAAATCAGGTTGCTCGATTCCTGATAGCTACCTTAGCCGCTGGCCGCTAATTAAGTGCCTGCTCCTGCACCAGCACCCTTAAAGGCACCATCAGCACCCACACCAGCACCAGAGACGAAGCCATCAACTCAAGCTCCAGTTCTGGTGCCATCACCTACCCCAGTTCCCCACAAACACAAGAATAGACATAAGCACAAACATAAGAGACATCATCATTATGCACCTACACACCAGCTATTCATTACCATAGTCCTTTACCACCACCTACAATGGAAGAGTCTTCTGAGGAAACCGCACCAGCGCCCTCACCAACTCTAGATTTGGTAATTTCTTTAACCGGTTCTTCATCCATTTATACATGCTCTAAATTGCCAACCAAGTGTTTCTTTCTTACGAAATTCAAAATAGATACAGCTATTTACTGCATGAATTGAGAATCTCAAAATTATTCAAATGAGATAAATTCTAAAAGAGCAACTGTAATAACAATAGTAAAAAGTAATGTTCTCACTACCTTTTAAGTTCTATAAATATGGGGACTTCATCATTTGTTTTGTATCTCAAAACTTGGAAGCATTTCAAGTTTTCTCTTCAATTAAATCTTTTCTTTTCTCTTTGTTTCTCCTTTCAAAGAGAATAAAGTTTCTTTATAAAAGATGAGGTTTCAAAGAGTGGCGGTGTAAGATGTGAGTGAGAGAATACTTGTGAGAAAGTGCTTAGGTGTATTATGGTAGAAAAGAAGTAAATCTATATGATTGTAGAAACTTTCATATAATGAAATTTTTTTTCTGAGAGACAGTAGTTTTTCTTCTGATTTGGGAGTTTTCTACTTAAATTATTGTGTTGTGAGATTAGTTTCTGTTCCTTGTTATTATTTTTTTATTATTCTGATATTTCTTTGAAGTGAAATCCTGAGCGTGACGAATCTGGATCAATCAAATTCCCAACAAGTGATATTAGAGCAGGATTCTTGGGTGTACTATAGCTTGATATTAGTCTAAGAAATTCTGTGTAAGGAGACTGTGTTTAAGTGGGAGCATTTGAACTCTTTATTCTTTTTTGGAAATTTTCTCAGTGGCTTTTCAAGTTAAAAGTGCAAAACGAGATGTGAGGAAACAAGATTTCAATTCCAATTAGAGCTAATGTGGAGAAATTTGATGGGAACATCAATTTTGGCTTGTGGCAAATATAAGTTAAGGATTTATTGATTCAATCTGGATTGCACAAGGTTTTAAAAGGTAGAGAGACTTACAAGGGCAAAGATTCTGAGAAATCCAATATGAGCGATGAAAATCGGGATGATTTGGATGATAAAACTGCAAGTGCGATATATATGTGTCTGGCAAAAAATATCCTTATAATTGTGCTTGAAATAACGACGGCTAAAGATCTTTAGGGAAAGCTTGGAGAATTATAGCAAGTAAAAGGTATCTCAAATCGAGTGTACCTAAAAGAGCAGTTTCATACACTGCGTATGAATAAAAGTACAAAATTTTCTGATCATCTTACTATCTTGAATAGTATTGTTTCTGAACTAGAGGTTATTAGAGTGAAGATTGAAGATGAAGATAAGGCATTGCGATTCATCTGATCTCCTCCAACCTTCTATAAGTATATGAAACCTATTTTGGTACATGGGAAGGAGACTATGGTTTTTCTGAGGTTACAAGTGAACTTTTGTCTAAAGAAAGAAGACTGACGAGTGGTAGAAGTAATGTCCATCTGAGGGCTCAGCATTAACAGTTGACACTATGAGCATATGAAACTTATGATCTCAGATAAGGCATTGTGATTCATCAAATCTTTTCCACCTTCCTATAAGCATATGAAACCTATTTTGGTGTATGGGTAAAAGACTGTGATTTTTCTGAGATCACAAGTGAACTTTTGTCTGAAAAAAGAAGGTTGACTAGTGGTAGAAGTAATATTTTATTTGAAGGCTCAGTATTGACAATTGACATTAGGAAGAAAAACTCCATGAAAAAGAATGTAATATGCTAAGAGTGTGGACAATTTGGGCACCTAAAAAGAAATTGTGAAAAAATTAGAGCGAGTTCAGCTAAAAGCTCTAAATTTGGTGATGTTGCTAATCTTGTCCTTTAATCATGATATGTCCATCCTCATGGCATACAGCTTATCTCCAAAGATGCCATAAAAGAGGATGTGTTACAATTAACGACAGCAAGTTTACCCACAAATATTTGTTTAGTGTTGATGTACGGTATGTGTTGAATGATGTCAATAGTTGATAGACTTTGGGAGAAGTCAAACATGAAAGTCAGCACCATAATTATCAGCAAGGTATTTTTGATATGAGTAGAGATGAAATTCTTAGAATTTGTCAATTCTATGTAGTATATATACTTATATGGAGGAGTATAATTGTCAGTAAAGACAATGATAATAACATAAGCTATGAGATGAGATCGTATGTGAAGACGTGATTGAAATCAAATTTTCAAGTGAGAGATTGTTGACGTATGTGAACATATGTGAATATATCTATGTAAACACATGTGAACATATGTGTAAACAAATGCTCACCAATTAGCCGTCATAGTAAAAGTAAAAAAAGCAGCCACAATAGCAATAGTAAAAAAGGCAGCCATAATAGCAATAGTAAAAGAACAGTCGTAATAATAATAGTAAAAGATAGTGTTCTCACTACCTTTCAAATTCTATTAATATAGGGGGCTTCATCACTTGTTTTATATCCCAAAACTTGGAAGCATTTCAAATTTTCTCTTCTAATTAAATCCTTTATTTTTTGTGAAAGAAGATGTTTCAAAGAGTGGCGGTGTAAGATGTGAATGAGAGAATACTTGTGAGAAAGTATTAGGGTGTGTTGGGATCATTGAGTAGAAAAGAGAGAAATTTATATGATTGTAGAAAATTTTCATATAATAAAGTTTTTTTTTGAAAGAATAGTGATTTTTCTCTTGATTTGAGAGTTTTCTTTTTATGTTGTGAGATTAGTTTCGATTACTTGTTATTATTTATCTGTTATTTTGACATTTATTTATTTGAAGTAAAATCTTAAACGCAACGAATCTAGGTCAGATTCTCAAACATCTAGCGCCTATTATATATACACACTACATATATAAGAAAATTTCAGATAAATATGAACTTGGTCCCTACTAATTAAGATAAATTATAATAAAATCACACTATAATAACCATGTACCGAGTCTGAAACGCTTGAATCCGATTCTGGGTACGTTTCAGAATTTTCATTTAGCAATCTAGAAATCACTAAAGCCTTGTATGAACGCTCAGGTGCTGCAGGTTTGGAACTTGACCTGAATACCACTGATTGGAAGAGACAAAAAAAAAAAAAAAACCATGAAAATATAAAGAAATGATGAAGAAGAGAAGATAAGTGGAAAGAAACCAAGAAAGGTATAAATCCCATTGTAGGATTTTGGAATTGGGGTACCAGGACAAAGCGATGGTGGGGTTTATCTTGGAAGAAGGAAAGGGTTTGTAAGATTTGGAACAAGGGTTTGAATAAATAGGTCGGTGATAGTCAGTTGTGGAAGATGGAAGAAAATGAAGGGTCGGGGTGGCCCTCAACTTTTATCATTAGCAATGTGTTAGATTTCTCTACTAATTAGTCCAGTTTTGTTTATTTTGTTGACCAAGTGAAATTTATTATTGACTAATTGACTTATCGAACTTTTTCAACTAGCTCATTAAGATTTAAAATTATTGCATGATTAATTTATATATATATAGGCACTAATTCGATAATTGGATTGCGAACGCCGTATATATATACATATACATACCGGAGTAATATGTATTTTTTGTCATTCGCTGTTGATAGAGAATCCAATTTTGACCATTGGATTTTAGTAAGTGCTATAAATTTTTTTCAACATAATTAGCTAGAACCGTTAAATTGAAATCTAAATGTCAAAATTAATTCTCCTAGAGAGTTCAAAAGATCTCTATTGTAATCATTGATAGTTGGTTTTCTTGGAAAGAATGATGGTGGCGAGCTTTAGCATTTTACAATTAGTTTGAAGTTTGAACACAGTATAGAATTCTTTGGTCAGTGAAGTTCACCTGTGGGAGATGAAAAGAGAATAATGAAGAAACGACAAGAAGTTGTTGCCAACGTAGTATGATTTCTAGGGCTCTTGTCAACTTTGAATGGGAACAAGGCTGTTATATTCCACGTATAGTACTAATTGGTACTAATTCAAGGGCACGAATGTTTAGTATGACTAGCTATCCACACAACCTATCTGACAACCGCACAATATATGATAATATATTTTAGCTTCACAATGAAGCCTCTAATAAAGTAGAGAGTAGTTATCAGATTGATATTTGATCATGTTTTTTTTTCAACGGTGAAGTTCTGTTTTTGGTTTGTGAGTTCAAGCTAATACATAAATGAAATTTAGGAGTATCATAGTACATATGTCAATGTACATTTGAAAGCGTTAACTACATATTAACGCAATTGCGTTATTGGCGTCATTTTTCTTTTTCATTGATGAGGAAAAATTTTTGTATACAAGTATGGAGGACTGTGTTCCCAAAATCCGCCGATATTAAAGTTAAGGAAACAAGTTGATGTTGTTTTTCTCTTCACTTTTTTATTTCATCAACTTGAATTAGTACAAGAAGGGTCCCTTTAGGAATCATTTCTGAGAAGATTAATCCCCATGTAACGCAGGATCCAATTCTGTATTTCACTAATATTTTTGCCAATGGGGCAAATCAGTCTTGCTCATCCACTTCATGGAAAGGTAATGGAACTGTCTTGACTGCTCTAAACTTGCCTTGGTTATTTAGGTGCTCATTCTCCAGCCTGAATCATTGTTATATACCATTCTTCAGTATTTGATTATGGAAGAAGAATATAGTGTCTGTTTTCTCATGTTATGACTTGATGCAAAGAAGGGTTTAAAAGAGTCAAAATAAAGTCTGTGTACTCTGTTTGTTTTACCTGAAAAAGTTCCAAAGCCCTCTTCTTATGACTTCAAGGGCTGCTAAAAATAGTCCAGTTACTCTGTAATCAACATGCTCAAAACTTGAATGGAGAACAGTTTGTAACCATGCAAGCCTGAGAATTAGGTTCAATCCCTGCATAACATACCAATCCACAGTTCAAAACCAGATTCGAAACAGAACAAACCTATGACTCACTATATCTTTTTCTATAAAATCAGTGGAATCTCAGAAATCTCTTCTTATCTTAGCTCGAATTAGACCGGGAATCTTTCATGTTGTGAAATGGCAGTATCAGTTTTTTCTTTTGAGAATATATTTTCATTCTCCATTTTGTTTATATCCATTTTTTTTTCTCTCTTATTCTGTTCTTCCTTTATGTAGAAGGATGGTAATTGATTTCAAATGTCGTGTGAGAGAGACTAGCTTTGGTGCCAATGGCCCACAGACTCTTCTTGTTAAGCTGTACTTGGAAAGGAGAGAAGGGCCATGCATTATACCATGGAGAAGTAGTAAATGATCTTTCGGCGAAGCATTAATTCATTCCTTAGCCAGGGGTTCTTGGAGTTCATTTGCAGCAAACCCCAGTCCTTTACAAAGTCCCAATACAATTGGTACATTGTTGCAACACTTGACATGACCACAACAAGACAGAGCCATCCCGCAGTCTTTTCTTTCTCATATGCTACTTTGGTCCCTGCAGCTAACATGGCAGAAACATATTTTCCCAGGTTCACAAGGTGGGTTTTCTGTCCCTCATCGAACCACCGACGAGCACACTGCAAAACCCAAGTTCAGAAAACTTCCCTTTGAGATATAAATTTGAAACAATAAGCAAATAACTGATTAACTGAGTGCAAAGAAAGAGCAAAGAGAGAGTCTTGTGGTACTAAACCTGCATAGCTCTCCAGTAGTAAGGTAGAAAAGAAACTGCGTAAGCAAGATCTCTGTAGTGCTTAGCTCTGATGCAGTATACATAATCATGAGTTTTGTAGCTTCCAGTTATGTAGTAACACGCCACGTACTCGAGGTTCCTCAGCATTGGAACCTACTCAGAATAATAAAAGCTTATGTCATTATAATTCAGAGAACAAAAAAAAAAGGTCAAATGGGATGACAATGTAATGCATCTCTTAGTGCTGGGAACCTACCTGACTACACAGTTGATCTGCCATGAAGAAGTCAAGCATGACAACCTACATATATCAAACAAGCACAACGAAATAAGGAATGATATTGAGGCATCATTTCTTGTTGGTATTAAGATTGTGAAGAATGTTCGTAGAGATGTTCTGAGTGGAGCAGTACCTTGTAGAGAGGGGACAAAATGATGTTTCTTATCACACAAAGAAAGCGGTAGCGGCTTGACAGGTAAATGATATTGAAGGGGCACAACAACAACAGTAAGAAGGCCTGTTCATATTGAAGAAGATTATATATTGTGACAATTAATAGTTGAGGACCTATTAATCTTAGTGATGAACAAGACATATGAAATTACCAATAAAAGAAGGCCAGGGATTGCTTGAACTTGGGTATACGAATACCCTTTTGTTAGAAATGACAAGTGAACAAACATAACCCCCACCACCACAGTCATCGATGTCGTACAGATTAAAAACACGTCTCTGTACTTGAGCTCCTTTGTCGGGGCTAGCTCGAATATGAAGCTATAATTTATGCGAGTCTTTCTCCATGCAAATATGTTGCAACCATACAGAAAGAAGTGAAGGAATAGTAGGCCGAACATGCTGCAAAAGAAGAAGCTTTGTCTTATCTTGCTGCTTGTTTATTAAGGCATAAAAATGTTTGGAGACTCTTAGAAGAAAAGGTTGGTGGGCAGGCAGCTAAGAAAATGAACTACATGCCTAAGTACAGGATAGGAAGTTTCCATATAGAAGATTGAAGTCTTCTCAGGCTGCCTTCTGTACAATCCCAAGAGATGAGCCATGATGATATATCCAGTGAAGAGCGCAATGAAACAACCAGTGAATAGCCCTGATTGAGATTAAGGAAAAACAAATTAATTATATGATGACTAAACTGTTGGGAGGTGTCATCTAAATTGGTTTTTATATTAAGAAAATAAATTACTGAAAATTTTACTTAGCCGGTATATGGGGACAGGACTAATGGAAATTTGGCCTAAAAAAAGTGTTTTGACTTTAAACACCCCCATTGACACTATTGGCCATTAACATTAGACTTATTCATGTCATCAGGACAGTGTAAAACTCTAATGGATCGTAGTACATGATGTAAATGACACAAAAAAAGATCAAAAAATCGTCATACGATTCTCCACAAGATATCTGAATTGGGTACTTTTCTCATTTACTGGTGTCCATGCAGCTTAGCTATGTACCACACCCACAAAACATAATAGTGTTTCCCTATAGGTTCTGATGGACTTTTGTTGAACCTTGTACTACCTAGTTTGTCTCCAAAAACGGCCATGGGGTAGAATGGGACCTGGCTTTATCATCCCACCAAAGAAAAGTCGACCAACAACGGCCTCAAGTTTCAGTTTAGTGGCCTAGTGGGACCATTTAATTTTTTTTCCTTGCTTGTTAACTCTTATACTTTGATAAAGTAATCAAGCTTAAAGTTCTCCACTCAAAAAATTGAGTTAAAATGAAAGAAGACATGTTTTTTTTCCCCTTCTAGTTGTAAATTTGCTTCTTAGTATCAGGCAAGGACTCACCAATGAAGAATGTTACAGAGTGTGATTCTTTGTGCTGACGAGGTTTAAGGTACTTCATCGCCTTTCTTCGGTCTTCATCAGCAAAGTGTTTGATAAATAGCTCCTCAACTTCATCAGCTAGATTTATTATCTGTCATTTTCTTAGACTAATGAGCAAATATTTTTCTGGTTCAGAAAGCCTCACCTTAAAAATCTTGAGTCAGACAAGCATATCTAACTTTGATTTATGATGAATTTAGTGATATCTATTGTCTCAGACATGAAATGAAGGATCAATGGCCACTTGACAATGTCGGAAAATTACTAAGATAAAATGAAATATTTGGTGGCCAACATATGAACAAGATCCTAAAATGTCTGAATAGATATTCCTCTAGTGAAAAAAAAAAAAAGAAAGGGTGAGGGGGTGGGTGGGTGTTGTGGGGTAGGTGGAATTTTATCTTGGTCATATTTACCTTGTCTGAGCTGTTGAAATATGAACTCTCAACTACTTTCAAATAAATGGGAAGAACTTGTTTTCCAGTAACCTGAGAGAAACAAAGGTAATTCCCTTTTTTGTTAATATGCAAAAAAGAAAGAAACTCTATTTACAGAAAGTGCAAAAGGCCATCCATATTACTTACTTTGTCAAACTTCTTCAAAATCTTTACGAAGGCAAGCATGTTCAAGTTCCTGAAAATCATAATTATCAAGTCGGAAAATTTAGATTCTCTGTCCAAAATCAGAACTCAAATAGCTTTTGTTTTCTGTTCTAGAAGAATAGAGGGTGATCAATACCTATAAGTTTTGAGATAGCCTAATCCTTTGTAGAGCTCAACAAAAGCTCCTTTGATCATCTTCTCTGCATGATGAAGCTTTGTCTTGTTGATTCGAAGCTTGCTTCCTTCCGGAGTGCATTTCTTTGAGTTCTGATTCACCAGATCTTCCCATACTATGTAGCTGATGGCCGAGAAGGTACGCGAGGGTGTTGTGAGAGGAATGTTTATGCCAAAGTTCTTCCCCTGGCAACTGAATACTTGTCCCGAAAGAGTTCTTAATTTGCTGTCTTCTCTTTTAATCCCCATTGATTTCCCCAACTCATCAGATGATCTTGAGCAGGTATCTCCATATGACACATCATTTTTCTCCACCTGATCATCTGTGCTATTGTTATCCTGCAGCTGCTCTTGTTCTGCTCTGTCCCCTATGGACTCCTCTGTATCCCAAATGAAAAGGAATTATGAGAAAACTCCTTGTACAACAAAACTCTAGAAATAAATGAATTTTATCAACTACAATTAATTCTACTAGATAATCACATTGAACAGCTCAAAGTTTCATGTATCTACTATAGTAGCTATTCTTCTGACCTTTTTCTCAATTTTTATATTTTTCATTCTAACAAAGAATGACTTTATCAACTTAGAAACTATATGACAATATAGCCAAAATAAGGATGAAACATTTGCAATCTCTAGTATCTAACTCTGAATACAGGAACATGCATCCCCTGAATTAAGCTTGTCTAAGACAACTTTTAAATACATTTTCTGGCTAATGGGACATGCTAGATTATATGTAAACTTGTGTTTATATAAATATATAAGTATGTACCACGGGAGATTGTGCATGATATGGATGCATCCTCCTTGGAGTCCTGCAAGGAACTAGCTCCTTTGCCGCGCTGCTGCTTGAATGCAGTCTTGGCCTCAATGAGAATCTCCATCTGTTTCTTCAAAGACTCTCCTCTCTCGAGAAACTCCTTTTCTTTTCCTTTATAGAACTGATTCACTTTGTTGAGCTGAAGGTCTAAACAGTTAAAGAATTCTTTAGCAGCGTCGGTATCAGCGAATTGCTCCAACAATTCGGTCTCATACACGTCTCCCTTACTCGCTGAGCTGGCAAGCTTCTTATGAACCTGCAAGTAGTGATCAACATTGAACACCACATTAGTTCACAAACACAAAACAGAACACAAAAACATTTTGCAGAAAGAACAAGAAGAAAACAAAAGAGAGATTTGAGTTGTACATGAATAACTTCATGATGATCTTTACGTTGAGGACCAAAGAGAGAGAAATTCTTCAGAGACGTCAAAAGGGTATTTGACAAAGAGCTGTTTGGGTGCTTATTTGGAGAGTTGTTGTTGTTGTTGTTAGTAATATTAAGGAGATGGATTTTTTTGAGGTCCTTCTTGAGTTGCCAGTAATCAACAAAAGCTTCTTTCCATTCGGGGACTAATTGGCCCTCAAACTGCTTAGAAAACTTCACCATCTTTTCTTTTCTTATTTTTCTCACTAAAAATTTTCCAAGAAAAAAAACACACACAAAAAAGGAAGAAACAAATAAGAGAGAAAAGAGAGAGTTAGATAGTGTTGTGAGTGGTTCAATGGAAGGCCAATTGAGACATTTAAGGGGGTGAAAAAGGAATTTTGATTGATGTGCTCATACCGATGCTCGACAGCACATTCTAAAATATCCTTTGCACTTATACCGTCCTATGCTTCCTCCACTTGAAAAGGGTATCATAGATAGTTATAGTGGGATATATAGATACATAGCTTCGCCGGAAAGTTTCTCCGAACTACCGCCGGCAAGGATGGCTACCTAGCTAGCTTCCCTCCAACATATTCTCTCATGAAGATTTTAAAAGAGAATTTTGCTTATTTAACGTGGAATATATTGAAGTGGGACCAAAAATTAAAAAAAGTAAAATGAATGACATAAGTTTAAAAATACTTGAAAGCAATGGCCATTTGGAAGGCATTTATATTATAAGTTTGTCATTTGTTATTATTATACTAAATATCGAATCACATGTTTTCTTTTCATTGGTATGCTTTTATTTCGGAGATGATATAGGAACTTCAGTTGCATATTTTGCTTCCCTAATTTACTACCCAAAACCAGTTTGTTTTAGAATTGAGTATGCATGGAGTCAAGGGCATTTTGGACACTTGCTGAGAAATGCCCCATAAGTGAGTCAAGAGCTGCTTATATGAAGAAGTGAAGCTTATTGGTTGAAGTATTTAGAAGCACACAAATGTGGTATCTAATTAGACCAGCCTGATTTCCACTAATTGTGGATAAGTAAAAAAGGTTCAATTATTAGGCATTTGTTTTGTTGGTCATTCTTTTTTTGTTTGTGGCATTGGGAATTAAAACATTAAAGGGATAAGATATCGTGTGGTAGGCTTTATACAAAAAAAAAAAAAAAAGAAAGCATATCACCCCATCATCACTTAAGGCATATAATGCAGATATCAACTTAGTTCATCATATGTGTTTGGGCAATTTGATGATTTTCAAGACCTGATAATTTTGGTTGGTCATCAGATCACCATATTTCAGTACTAATATTTTGTATACTCTCCATAACATGTGTGTAACATATATGATTTTGGATAAGTTCAAGATTCATTATTAGAGTGTTGAAATATTCACTAACAAGTTAAATCTGGAAAACCCGACCCGATCCATTTGGATTAGCAACCATAATTGATTATTTGATATGCAGAATCTTCTTTTTTTCTTTATCCATATGCTTTGGTGTAGCTAGTGAGATCGGATTAGGCACAAGATGCCAAGAGCTATTCATATGCGGTTTCCATTTTTATAGTACTATTCTTGAAAGAAAAGTAATCTGGAGTCTTTTATAAAATGACCATAAAAGGATAAGCAATCACATTACATGCACATATGGTTTTTTTTTTTCCCGTAAGAATGCACTGTGCATATATGTATGATAGACATATGATAAAACATATATTAATTGTTGGGCTGCTAGTATTCCTAGTAGCAATTAGAGCAGGTGACTAGGAGGAGGTTCCATGTTCTATTCCTTTGTTCTAGACCCACTTGATCTATTGCCAATTTGTCAACATGAGACCCATCACCAAGACACTCAAATTTTCAAAATCCATAGCCTCTCTCTCTCTCTCTCTCTCTCTCTCTCTCTCTCTCTCTCTCTCTCTCTCTCTCTCTATTTTCCTACTGGACATGGATTGCACCGTCCACCTATTAGTTGTGGAAAATTGACAGCGTGCTTAAGGTGGCTGACTCAAAGATACGCCTTTATTATATCTTCTCCGTACCATTCTTTCTCAATCCATATATATTTTTCCTCTTTTTTTTTTGAATATATTCGCTTGAAAGAGAACCCGATGAATAGTAGAATTACTGTAGGTTAGAGAGAGAGAGAGGGGGGGGGATTAAGGACCAATGTTTCTTAACTAATTAACACTATACGATTATTATTCGTAGGCAGTTTGGGAAGAATAATTTCAGACAAGACCAAACAATGTTGGCTATCTATATATCTGCCATATATATATATATATATATTGGAAAAAAAAAATGATTCTTTATGACTTATGAGTATTAATATCACCGCGACCTAATAAAGTACGTGCATTACTTGTAAATTAACCTTGCTGTAAGTGTGTAGTAATATCACTACTGATAAAGAATGGATTTTTTTCTTTAATATAGTAATAAAAAATTGTGAGAATTGATGAATAATATGCTATACTATTACATGCATTAACTTTATTTTTCTCTAATAATATAAGGTTTAGATTATCATCAACTAAAACTCACTAATCAATGTGAAATGATAAATAAAGCACGATCGTACATGAGATATTATTAATTTCATGAGAAAAACTTATTTGAAATAGCAAAAGTCTGCATGACTTGATGATCATTGAATGTGTCTTGAACTTCAAAGTGATTAAGTTTATAACAATGTAGTTAATATTGAAATATTCATCTTGATTGGTTTAAAAGCCTATAACATGTAAAGAGTAAAACTAGGGACACTCCCAAAAACTAGAACCAAATATGTGGTTTGATTTTCAAAGACAAAATGTTAATTAATTCAGTATAATTTCACTTTGAGATGAAATGAGATTTACAATCATATAATGAGTATTTCTATCATCATTCATTCGTTAATGGAATTGAAAATTAGGGTTAGAATGTCAAAAATAAGTGGGAAGGCGTTGTTTTTTGTGACCTTTCCTATTAAAGAAGCTCCAAAGCGCGTAGTTTCCAGTCTATCAAACATGTTAATTTGGTTGTGAAGTAAGAAAACAAGAAAACACGATATTTATCTCATATACATATATATATATATATATATATATATATTCCACATAGAGCTTTAGTAGTTAAAGAGGGGGAGGGTGAAAAAAGTTACACACACGAAATCTAGGCTTTAGAAGTATAGAACCAATGATAAACAATGAAAATGATGGTCTGATTCGGATACCATATTATAGGTGCGCCATAGTAGAGCGACCCAAACCCAACCCTCATGTATCTTAATTCTCTTCTCTCTCTCTACCCTCTCCCATTCATTACATTGTCACCTAGTTTCTACTCTGTCTTGTTTACCATAAAGAAATTGAGGAAAAGGGGAAAAAAGAAGTTTGACCCCACATAGACCTATATATGGTCATTTATATATTGACTAAAGAATTAGTGGCCGTTGATTATATAACTTTCAATATATGATGATCAATCATAATCTAATTTATTATATATGTTAGTCAATGCAATTTACCGTGATTTTACTTTTTATTAGTATTAGATTTAGATTACTGTCAATTTGTAATTCTAAAATAATGTGCGCGTCTCTTTTGAAAAGGCCGGGATTCGTTTTACTATCTTTTAACTTTTTTCTTTTTATTCGATACTCAGCTAATTTTAGCACCTTACAATGGTTTTTTCTTCATTGCGTTTCCAAATAATTGTCCCTCTTCTCTGTTTTCATTTTTCCCTCCTTGACTATGGATATTTTTGGGAATTTTTTTTTCTTTTACCTTTTTTTGTGTGTGTGTTGGGGGGGGATTTGGCCACTAGTTGTGACGTCTGACTAAGTGAACAAATTGAGATTTTGGTATGTGGGCAAGTTTGAGTGGAAATTAATATTACTTGATATCTGTCTCCATATTTTTCTTTTCCCTTCAATGGTCCTAATATTTGACTCTTTTGTTCAATACAAAGGACGGAAGAAATTTCATAGGTTGTTTGACTCTTTTTGCAGATTATTTAGCCACAACATTCTTCTGTTTTTTCTTTCTCTATATAACTTCTAACTCTCAGGATCCCTACTCTACTGGAGAAAGACTCTCACGTTAGAATGATCCTCTTCAATATGTTTTTCTGTATTTTAACTCATTATACAAAAATAATCCTTCTATATGTATGAAAACATATATTTAGTATATTAGATGCCGTGATCTAGATTTATAAGGGCTTTCTTCCACCATGTCTCCATATCTGCATAGAAGACTATTATTTGTTTCTATTTTTTTTGGTACGGTTTTCTTCTATATCTAAAGAACTTTGAGATTAGAATCAAATATAAAATATCAATCTACGGAATTTCCGTCAGTATATCAGTATGAGCGAGACAATTGGATGGTAAAGGGTGTTTTCAAAAAGCTAGATATATATGAGTATTTCTAGCAGAGATCTCTTATGGAGTTCCGTGGACTGACATGCCAATATGAAGTAATGGTTTAGCTATTTGTTTACTGTAATGAATTATTGTAATGTGATCTTTGTATAGAATTTATTATTGTTTTATCTGTTTTGATTGAATGAAACTATTCTTTATAACAAAACATAAATTTCACGAAATGCACGATAAATTGCTCAAAATACTATCAAATTGTCCATTTCAACGGTTAACTTTCACACCACACATAAGATTTACGCGAGTCTTTTCTTTCAGAACATAATAGATAATTTCTCATTAATTACTTTCTATTTCTCCCTAGAAGAAATTAAAGAATTATAAAAAATTAAATACAAGAAATATTAGAAGCTATGGCGGAATAATTTGAAAAGTTTTCCTGGTTTGTGGCCTAATTTTTGACCAACAATCCATGCATCAATTGAGATTTCAAGACAAGAATTTATGCCGCCAGGGCATTTAATTACTTTTCTTTAATTCCACCCCATGTATTTTACTTTCCACCCCACACATAATGTCTTAGTTCACTAAAATCCTAAGATCAACAACCAGATTTATTGACCGTCACTGCTAAAAAGGCATTATTTTCAGAAGATCCATTGTAAGTAAATGAATTTATAATGATAAACAGACCAAATTCATCAATAATAATTCGGCATGCATTTTTGGTATATTTGTCCCATTATTAATGAATATGGTATACTTGAACAAGACTAATCAACATCCCAACCTTCCCATCCCATCTCATCCCACGCGTCCGGAAGATAAAATTTATGCTTAATGCTTTGCATTTTGTTTCATGAGTATGAGATGCCACTCTTCAATTGCACTGCAATTATTTTGGTCCAATTACATCATATATATGAAATAAATATATATACATATATACATATTATCTTTGTAATTGTGTGAGAAAATAAAATAATCAAACCTCCAATGTACGAGCCAGCTATAGTGTAAGAAAATTATGATTCCGAGCATATGATTCTTTATTTGATTGTATATATGCATGGATGGTTCTGAAAGTACCTTTGAAATAAAAATATATTATTATGTACGTAGCTAGATAAAAGAATATCCACTACGACAAAAGTGACAATATGTGGTATTTGAAAATGTCAATATTATTTATTTTTAGTGACATTTTTCAATTTAGTGACATTTTTGGCAAGTGTCGATGATACTAGTGTGACTAAATGTCCTAATGACATTAGAAATGTCATTATAACATCTTTTTTAGTGGTATTTTCAAAATGCTACTAAATTGTATTAGTGGTATTTTCAAATGTAACTATATTATTTAACTTAATAAATATAAAATCTTTTAAAAAGTCAAAGGAAAGTTTTAGTGGCATTTTAAAAATGTTACTAAATCATACTATGATATTTAGAAAAATGTCATTAAACTAGCTTGCTTAAAAAAAATTGTGATATTTTAAAATGGCAGTAGGCCATGATACTAAAAAGTTAATTAATAAGCCGTGCTAATTTATTAATTAAAATAATATTGATTTTAGTTTTTTTTTAAGATCTTCATTTTAGCATTATTATTTCAAAAACTAATTCTAATAATATTAAATAAAGAGACAATACATGCAACGTTTAAGTAATTCTGAGGGAAATTTTTTTTATTAAAATAAAGAGAAGAGATACACTAGTTCAAAAAAGGGAAAAAAAATAATAAGAAACAAACAAAACAACTACCGAGCTGTGCCTCATCAAAACCTAATTAGGCAAAACCCAATGCGAAAAATCCTAGTCAGGAAAAAGAGTACATCAGCTGAATCAGTAGTAACAAAACGAAACTTGTCTCTGTACATAAAAAAGCTGCAGAAATTCAGATGAAAAATAAAAATATTTACTAGAGCATAGTTTATCAGAAAAATAGACTCATTCCAATTAATCAGGAAATTGTGTATCTGAATCCTGTGAAATCTGCACAATTTTAAACAAAAAATAATTAGCATACCTATAACCATTTTATATATAAGATAAGGAAAAAAAACAAGAGTGAAATGAATTTGATCAAACATGTTTCCTTAAATTTTTCATAAGGAGGAAAAAAAACTACTAAAAATTACAATTAAATTAAGAAACACTTTTAATGTTCGAACTTTTATTTAACTTACTATAAATGCTGTAGGCCATGCAATAGGTGCTCCAATAACTTGACCAACTTAAATTGTCCATACGATCTAATTAGTTGCTCACCGGGCTTGATAGGGACTTGCATAATTACTTTAGAAAAAAATGATCCTAGTGCTTCTCCTCTAACTTCTTTCAATGGATCTATACTACTAAGGAGACCAATAGCGATTGTTTCAGGTTCATTAGTTATACTCTTTATATTGACTACATCGCTAACCTGCACAATCAAAATTATTGCACATCAGTAATTATGTTAAAAATATAACAATGAAGTAGTAAAAGAAAGTGTTAAAATAATATGTGTATATATATAATAAAAGGAATTGAAGATTGGGACACGTAGACTCTCATACTAGGGGTAGAGTTTGAGAATTATTTCTTATTATACAACAAATGAATCCTATTTCAAGATAGTTGTTTATTATATAATTATTATCGAATTATATATATATATATATATATATATCAATTTGTCGTATGTAATCATAAATAAGAAAAGTACTAGGCCTATCATCTATTAAATATAGATGCTAAACTTTAATAGATCAATTAGTTATCTTGGAATTGAATATACTAAGAAAAGCTTAATTAGTTAATAAACTTTTTGTTAGTTGGAGTAGTATTTGGACAAAAGCCTATATATAATTATATACGTTGAAAGTATGAACTAATTAAATTCACTATCAATAAATCAAAGAAGAAAGAAAATGTGGAAAGCATCAAAAAAATAAGTAGACTACTGTTAATAATTTGCCTCAAGGACTTAGACGAAACAACACAACTTTTCACAAGAATTTCATTGAGCTAAAAGAAGGTGTTAAAATATTTTAATTAATATAAAAAGTATTAATCAAGTAGTGTGATTTTACCTGAGCAACAGGAGTATCATATGCTGATGATGAAAACCACAATTGACGTCGAGGTGCTTGGTTATGAGAAGTAGAAGCATGTGAGGCCTACATACATACTACTATCAATACAAGTATAATTTATGGGGCTAATAATCTTAAAAATGAAATAAAAACAAAACCTTAACTTGTAGTGTAGATATGTGGTCGTTATTATTTTGATTTGGGGCCTACATATATAAATAAATTTAATTAAATAAGTAAGATTTATTATTTAGTAATTTTGTTTGAAATGAAATAAACATAAGAAACTTAACCTGTAATGACTGATTGAGTGAAAGAGCCTCAGTAAAATTTTGAACTCTAGACCTTAAATTATTTAGTTCAGTTTGCAAGGTATCCACGTACTCATTTCGGTTTCGTTTCTAAGTTGATGTATCTCCCCAGACATCAGATGGGCACACACCAAATCCATACAAGCGAACTTGTCCATTCTTTTCTTCACCCATTACTTCTGAAAAAGTATCATTTCGACTCTTCTCTTTGGATGCATCTTCATTCAAACTTGACTTTTGTTGTAAACGTAACTATCATTCAATTAACATCATCAGAAATATAATTTAATATAAAATAAAAATACACGAAACTAATAACATATTGATTATGAAGTATAAATGATCTTACCATAATTTCTTTTGTCCTGTCATTAGTAACACTCCCATCTTTCTTGGTGTAGGAAATTTTAAACATACTTGCACGTGTTGGTGTACATCCAATTTTCTTCTTCTACAAAGAAAATATAACATTTACAAATTTTTATTGAAAAGAACAATCAATGTGTTCTTAACATAATACGATATTTAATTTTCTATATCATTGTAATTTTTAATTTTTACCTGTGATATCCTAATTCATGCAAAGCTATTTGTGCCAGTCCTATGATTATACTTTTTTTTGGCACGGCTAGCCTTATTTTTGGCACTCCTCCGCTAGAAGAGCATTTAAAAAAAAAAAAAGAAATGCATAGAGTTCAATATATAATGAACACTTAGAGTGAAAAAAAAAAAAAAAAAAAAAAAAAATAAATGACATAGTTTTTAAAATAAAAAAATACATTTGCATCTTTTGTTGCCCAATACTTTATCAGTTTTTCCCACTGATCATCATATTCCCTTTTGTCCTTAAATTTTTTTTGTTCCTCAAAAGTCAGGTGCTCCATATAATATGTTTTTTAAGAGAAGACTTCCAATCTCTCAATTTCCTACCACAAATCTTCATGGCCCAAGTCTTAGCATCAATAAGAATTGCAAACTTTTCCTATAATAATCCAAAAAGTGAATATTAGCAAAGTAATATAAAAACTACATTGGCATTAGTACTAATAACTTGTAATATAAACTTCAAATCCAATACCAATTACATAAATAATACATGTATAATATTCCACATTCTATTTTTGTACTTATCGAGTACTTTATGCCAGTTTTTGTAATTGATTGGAGCATTCTTTCCATCCTGTACTAATGTGCCAATAAAGCTAGATAACTTATTTACATTTTCATCATCTGATTGGCTATATTTGTTACACGTGATTGGTATCTTATCACCATCATGATTCCCCCAAATGTCACGCATTTGTGTTGGACCTCGACGAGATTTTATAGTAGTATCTTTATCTGCCAACATATCTGTAAATGAGCAGATGCCATCTTGCAAAGCCAATCTATATTGCAAATACGGGTCCATATCTGCTCAAGTTTCAATTACAAAGAATTAATAATGCTTTTGACTATTGTAAAATTCATTTGTAAAAGAATCAAAATTAGGTTATGAGCTGAGTTTTACACATTCATATACATAGTTTTCGATCATAGTTGTAAGATATTAGGATTGTCAAATCCACAACCGTTTATACCAAAATAATCATAAATAAGAGCATGTATTTTACTAATTATAAAAAAGAAAAAAGAAAAAGAAAAGAAGATAAAAGACTTCTATATTATATATATATTTTTAACTCTATTTCCACTAAAATAATTCAGTTAAGTAGTTTGAAATTGAAAAATGTGCTAAAATTTCCTTTGAAAGAATATTAGTATAGATCAGTTCTCAATGTGTAGTATATAATTAGCTGTACTAAATCAAAGATTTTCTTATTAACATAGTCAATTTTTGATTCGGTAGCAAATAGTACTCAAAAGTCAAAAGAAACAATCAAAGTGAAAATTTCCTAAAGCAATCCGTCAAATCTTATTACCCAACAAAATCATATATCTTAAATGCAACTAATTAATTCCTTGAGGCTAACAAAATTTTGGGATTTTATTAAAGTCAAAAGATTGAACTATTTATTATATATAGTTGAGCTCTAAACAACCCCTAATTTGATTGATCGGCATATAAATCCTCTTTTATATTTGACAATTCACAGTACTTAATATTCACACCTTAGGAATATATATTCGATCATTTTTCCTTATAAATTGCTACCGTACACCTAATTAATTTCCTGAAACTGAAACCTCCTTAATATCAACATCAATTTTGGGATCTATCAAATATATAAAGATTTCTATGACTGTCAAAGAAATAACCATAATAATAATAACTAAAAACAAAAACAAAAAAAAAAACCTTAATGTGAAAGAGACAAATAAAACGAAGAATTAACTTAAGATTTCAAATATTACCTGAGAATCGATTCTCTTAATTTGAAGCCTTTAAGTCATGAAGAAAGAGAAGAAATGAGTTAGACTCGTATAAACAATTAGATAAAGCAAATATGATATTAAATTCCTAAGAGAAGTTAAAAAAGGCGCCTTCCCTCCAAAAGAATAGGGGAAAAAAAAAGAGCGCCATAAACAAGTTTCGTGAAAATTAAAACGCATAAATATCGGACGTGGAGTATTTGATTTTTTTCACTTTTTTTATGTATATATTTATCTTTTACGTAGGGGTTAGACATTTTAATCTGAGGCCATTTTTAACATTTTTTAATTCCAAATAAGATTGAGTACGAGTTCTAGTTTTTTTATTTATTTGTTATTTAGTTTCTTTGTCTATTTCTTTTGTTGGCGTAAAGATTATCACATATATATCTTATATAAATTTATTTATATATCCTAATATGTATTTTATAGATAATATATGCAAAAGATAAAAATAATGTAGAAGTTTATCGTGCTGGTAAAAATTAATTAATACTTATCTTATATATAGATAAAATATATGAAATTTATTTATCTAATTCTTTTGGCCACAAGTTTTACTAATCCTACTATGTGTCTACTTGTCTTCCTAGTCAGTTACATATATACTCTAACTTCCATAAATATTATATAGTCTGAGACCTTCTACAGTGCACGACAATAACTATCCTCAATTCTCAACCATCAATTAATTCCAGATTTGAAGTTTTAATCTTTCGGTATGAACCTTTTCATTTTTTTTTAATAATCGTATTTTTCCGAGTTTCTTAACTATTGTAATTGGGTCTAAATTAATAAGGTCGGTCCTTTTATCTTTTGTCTTGTTTTTATATGTATTATTTATTTTAACTTTTATTTCAGAAAACTAATATATAGTATATCATTTTGAGTATTGTTTTTAATTAAAAATTATTTCTTATGGATTCATATAGGTGGCACTTCATATTTGTTTAGAAGAATTTATTTATGGATAAGAGTTGGATGTACCAATCTAGATTGAGTGATTCATATGAAAAAGGAGTGGATGTGTTCTTGGATTTTGCATTTAAAAATGCAAGTTACGATAATAAGATTGTCTGTCCTTATGTGAAGTGCAGACTTGTTACACCTGTCACTCACAAAGTAGCGTTTGAACATCTTATATGTGATGGATTTGTGGAAGGGTACACTAAGTGGGTGCTACATGGAGAAGCATCATCCCATACTGCACAAAATGTAGAAACTCAAAGTGATATTCATGAGCTGAATTATAATATTGATATGCAAGAGGTCATATATGATGCATATGGAGTGGCTAGTAGAGAACATGAAATTGAAAGTAATAATTTTGAAAGTATAGGAAATGAGTCGAATGAAAGGGCGAATGAATTTTACAAGTTGATGAAAGATGCAGAGAAAGAACTTTACCCAGGTTGTAATAGCTTTACGAAACTATCATTCATTGTCCAATTATATCATATTAAATGCATTGGTGGATAGAGCAACAAATCATTTAGCATGCTACTTGATTTATTAAAAAAAGCTTTACCAGAGGTTGAACATTACCAAATTCATTTTATGAGACAAAATAGCTAATCAATGAATTGGGACTTAGTTATGAAAAAATCAACGTATGCCCCAATGATTGTATTTTATATAGAAAAGAGTGTATAAATGCCACAGAATGTAATATCTGCAGTAGACCCAGGTATGTATAAATATAAAAAATTTCAGTTTAAATGTTTCTTTTAAATGTTTTCATATTTTTTGAATTATAACTAACCCCCCTTAAAATAGAAGTGAAGCTAAAGTTTTGCATCATTTTCCATTGATACCGAGGCTACAACGACTATTTATGTCATCAAAGACATCAGATTTTATGACTTGGCATCATGAAAAAGATCGTACAAATGATGGTTGCATGCAACATCCTAGAGAGTGTCCAGCATGGATGACTTTTGATCACCAACACAAAGATTTCGCTGCAGAACCTCAAAATGTTAGACTTGGGTTAGCATGTGATGGAATGAATCCTTTTAAAATATTAAGTGTTTCCCATAGCACATGGCCAGTGATTTTGATACCATATAACCTTCCCCTATGGATGTGTATGACACATCCTAACTTTATTATGTCATTGCTCATACCTGGCCCTGATATACCTGGAAATAATATAGATGTGTATTTGGAACCATTGATCGAGGAATTAAAACAATTATGGGAAGTTGGAGTTGAAACTTTTGATGCATCAAGAAAACAAAATTTTAATTTGCGGGCATCACTATTATGGACTATTAATGACTTCCCTGCATAAGCGAACTTATCAGGATGGAGCACAAAAGGACAATTGGTATGTCCTTCTTGTCACAAGGACACTTGCTTTTTGTGGTTGAAACATAGTTCTAAACATTGTTACATGGGTCATCGACGATGGTTGGAAAATAATTATCCATTCAGAAATGATGAAAAATCTTTTGATGGAACCAAAGAGAAAAGGATGGCTCCCCTACCATTAAATGGCTCAATGATACTGGATATATTAGCAGATTATCATATCACATTTGGGAAGACAGTTGAGAATCCTCCATTGCCATACAATTGGAAAAAAAAAAAAGAGTATAGTTTTTGAATTGCCTTATTGGAAGGACAATTTACTACGCCATAATCTCGATGTGATGCATATTGAAAAAAATGTATGTGAAAGTATGATTGGGACATTATTGAATTTGGATGCAAAAAATAAAGATCATTTGAATGCGCGTCTTGACCTGAGGTTTATAGGTATTAGATCTGAACTTCACCCAAAAGAGAATGCATCGAACAAAATAATCATACCACCTGCTTGTTTCTCCTTGAAAAAAGAAGAAAAACGTGAGTTTTATAGGCTCTTGAAGACGATCAAGTTTCCAGATGGTTATGCAGCCAATATTTCTAGGTGTATTGATATGAAAAAACTAAAAATTAATGGGCTCAAGAGTCATGATTTATTATAATGACACAATTATTACCACTCGCTTTAAGGGGAATATCAAGTCCGCATGTTCGTTTGCATATGACTGAATTAAGCAACTATTTCCATGAAATGTATTCAAAAATTGCTCAACCACAAGAGTTTATGAAACTTGAAAAACAAATACCAGTCATTCTCTGTAATTTAGAGAAAATTTTTCCTCTTGCATTTTTTGATATCATGGTGCATTTAGTCGTTCATTTAGCATATGAAGTAAGAATTGCTGGGCCATCTACATACTGTTGTATGTACCCTATCGAAAGGTAAGTCATATTTTTCAAATAAATCTCCTCATTTAATTTCAAATAATTTATTTTATAATCTATTAACTTTAGTATGTTTACAGGTACTTATCAAAGTTGAAGTCATATGTACGAAATAGAAATCACCCAGAAGGTTGTATTACAGAAGGTTACTTGGCTGATGAATGTTTGATATTTTGTTCTCAGTACATGGAAGGTATGGAAACAAAACTTAATCGCAAGCCTAGAAATTATAGTAATATGGAACTGGATCAGGAAAGATTGCCTATTTTCCAAATAACAGGTCGACATTTGGGGAAAAAGGAACTAAAAACATTAGATGAGGACATTAAGGCGAAGGCACACCAATATATGTTGTTTAATTGCAATATAGTAGACCCATTTATCGAGTAAGAATAATTCTTGATAAAATTACATAAACTTAAAAGTACACATACAATAACTTATTTTAGTTCATTTATTTTTTCAGACAATATCAGAATATTGTTGCACAACAAAACTCTCGTCAATCCCAAATACCATTGATTGTATTCATAGTCAAATATTTTCCTCGTGGTTTCAAAAAGAGGTTATTTTTTATACCTTGCAGTACTTAACGAGTTCATGGGTTCACAAGATTAAGTTTAATATTTTTCTATGTACAAACAGGTAGAAGAGTTATATGATTCTAGTGATAATCAAATTTTTGAAGATTTAAGATGTTTAGCTGGTGGACTAAATAATGTTTTCACTAGATATAAAAAATATCTTATAAACGGTTTTAGGTTCCACACAAAAGAGATTGAGGAAAACAAGAAAACTCAAAATAGTGGAGTAATTGTGACTGCCAAAACTCAAAGTTTTTTAAGTAGTAGAGATCAAAATCCTATATTGGGAGACGTTATATTTTTCGGAATATTAACAGATATTATTGAGTTAGATTATTCTCTGGAAAATCAAGTTGTACTTTTCAGGTATGATTGGATAACTAGAAGTGGAATTAAAAAGGAGAAAGAGTGTACAATAGTCAACTTTTCAAAGAAGATAAATGATAATAAGCCTTTTATACTAGCTTCCCAAGCAGAACAAGTAATGTATGTTGAAGACCTCAAAAACAAAGGATGGCATGTTGCCCTCAAAATAAATCCAAGA
>JXTB01000004.1:595181-685181 GCA_002914805.1 Parasponia andersonii
TAAAATAATTAATTATTTAGAAATGAATAAGTGACATTTTAAAATGTCATTAAATCTAAAATTTAGTGACATTTCAGAAATATCACTAAATTTAAATTTAGTAGTATTTTAGAAATGCCACTAAATAAAGATTTTAATGACACTTAAAAAAAGTCACTAAAGATAATTTATACTGGCATTTGCTTAAATGTCACTAAATTAAAATGTCAATGACATTTGAAAAATGCCACTACACATAAATTTGGTAACATTTTAGACCAAATGCCACTAAATTACTATAGTAGTGACATTTTTGTATAAATATTGCTAAATAAAATGCCACTAATTCAGATTTTTGTTGTAGTGATCCCACATAATTTAATGAAGAAAATATTCCCAATCTTTGCCTCTTTTTGAAATGGATTGAAAAGCCATATATCCTTTCATTTCATTATCTTCTTTGCACAGATTGATATGATTCAGTACTTGGGCATATACTTCATTCAGTAGTACTATACTTGGGTGGTTCTAGATAAATATTAGATTTATATAATTTAATACATGGGAAAGTCATGACTGTAGAAAGACATATCCACACACTGAGGGGGATATATTTATGCTTTAAGCTTTGCATCTTGCGCCTTAGACATTACCATCGCTTGATTTTGGGTGACTATACAGTAACGAGTGTGATTCGGATTCTCTGCAAACGTCCTGAGCACCTGAATTTTTTCTTTTCAAATATTTAATGTTTCGTTTTTTTTCTTTTTTTATTTTTTTGCAGCTGATTGGGGAAGATAAAAAAAAAATGCTAGATAATATGACATGTGGATGTATAATGTATTTGACATATAACTGAATGAATTAGTACCCTTTGTCGGGTTAATTTAATATATTTGTAATTTAGAGAAACGGATTTATGCATTCGGAATATTATCGCTTTTATGCTATGTACTATGTATTTTAATATTTTGTTCAAATTATATTTTATATTTTGGTTATTATCAATATTAATTTTGAGATTTAAAATCTGTTATAAATTTATACCTTGATACTAATTTAAAACAGTTAATTAATCAAGTTACCATTTAAAAAATTGAAAATAGACCATATAAAAACTGATCCTAGAATAAGTTTATTAAATTTTTTCGATAAATTAACTTCTCTAAATCAGTGACAGAGTATAAATTTATAACAAATATTAAATCTAAATGTCAATATTGACAATAATCAAAACAAAATGTATAAAGCGAACAAAGTATCAGAATATAAAGTATAAAAATGACTTTATCCCTACCCTTACATATATATAGGTTTTTTTTTTTTAACTTATGTGTAGGTATTTTTTTTAGTCGTTAGATCATCATCTAATGATGTTCCAATAGTTATAATAAAGTATATAAAAAGACCAGCATCATTAATATTATTTCTCTCTTCTATTTTTTATAATAAAAAATATGTATAATAAATTTTCATTGGTTAAAATGATACATATACATAAGTAAAAAAATACTTACTGGATTGGTGAATATGTCGTATGCATATAAAAATAATATTGCTCAAATTAATTTAGGTAAATCATCTTTCCAATAAACAAAAAAGGTAAATAATTTATTTAAGCAATTTTCTATTGTATAAGTACTTAATTGGTTCAATATATATTTGGATTCTAATCTTATTGAAGAATCACAATCTTCCCGAGTGTTGGAAAAGAATAGATAATGCTGCATGGTTATCCTCAATTGGATTCTATTATATGCAATCCAACAATGCTATACCATATGGTGCTAATTTAATAGAAAATTTTAACGGAAGCTGCGAAAGTTTATTCTTGTGTCTTACTAATTAATTAAGTAGCTAGCCTTCTTGATCTGTATGTTTAAATAGTGTACTCTTCTAGACAAGTACAAAGCTAAAAGATTAGGAAAACAAAAAAAAAATATGGATCATCAGTCACGTACACTAAGATTTTCACAATACAGGAAATGGGGAATCAGAATTACCTTTTAAGATTTTGAGACTAAGATACAATTGCTGGGATCTTAATTTAATTTTTCTACCCAGTCAATTAAAGAAAAATGGTAGGCCGGCACTACCAAGAAAACAAAAAAAAAAAAAAAAAGAAGGTCACTGTTTACTGAAAATTTTTTAGTCACACAGAAATTAGGGACAGAACCAGTAAACTTGTCTAGAGGATACTAGAACTATATTTTGGAGAGCCATATTTGTACCCCAAATGACATAAAGGCATACTCCCTTATCTAAATTAACTCCGTTGAAAATTTTGAAAATTACATTTTTTAGTTTTGGCACTTCTTATCATTCTTAAAATAGACATTTCTTTGTGCACCATCAATTTTATTCACTTATTAATTTTGGTGCCCTATAAAAAATAATCAAGTTACAAATATACCTTTGATAATAAAAAAAAGAATTATTTAAAAAACGACTTAGTCAAATAAAATATCTTCATTTGATATCTGGTTTTAATATATCAAATTAAGTTCATTTCTCATGACTTAGTCAAATAAAATTTTCTTCATTTGATGTCTGTTTTCATACATCAAAATCGGTACATCTCTCTCTCTCTCTAATTAAGCGTTTATATTTCCTCTTAGACGCACCAAAAAAAAAAAGAAGAGAAGGATAGAATCTTCTAACAACTAGAATACCAATCTTTTTAGATTGATTACTTAAAAACACAAAACTAGATTAAAAAAAGGGAAAAAAAATGAAAAGACGATTCAAATGCAAGATATTTGTAACTAAATATAATTAATTAGTACCTTTGATATATATATATATATATATATATTGATGAGGAGGATATTTACCTCCAAATCAAGGATGTTTCAAGCTTAAATAGTTGTGTTTTGAAGCATTTTTGTTAGTTTAATGTATTTCAGTTTCTTTTTGCAATTCTTGTGAATAAATAAGAATCAAAATTAATTTATACTAAAAATAAGTTTTTCAAACCATTTAGATGGCAGTTAGGTTTGATTAGGACATCTCATAACGAAAATGAGATAAAACGGAACTAAAGCAGCACATCCGAAAAGTAACATTTTGCAACAGGGTGCAACAGAGGTGCTCTCACATCTCTATTGAGGTGCCCCTACACCTTTAGGCAGCAAAGAGGGCACCTATGTGCCACTTCAGGGGGGCTGAGCCCTTGATACGTCCTAGACTGCTTCTTTCTCATGATCCACTAGCGGAGACTCATCTATCCTTAAATAGTGATTGAATTTGATCTAAAATGAAGCTTAAAAGAGATATGGAAGCAAAAATTTCAAGTACAGAGAATTGGAGAGGAAAAACACACCAAATTCCTAGAGAGAAAAATTTGGAGATTTCTTGAAGAATTCTTGGGAGAGATTCTTGAAGACTTAAAGCTCATCTCCATAAGAGTTTTTTTTCCTTTCTCTTGCTCTAATCTCTTAGAAATTTATATTGATAGTACTATATGAACATGTTTAGATTTAAAAATTTCTTGTTAATATTAGTGTTGGATTCTACAATATTTGTTTATATTTGATTACTAGGATTTATTTTACCCTTTTTAGTACTTTGTTTTGATTATTTTTTTTAATATTGGTCTAATTTCTATTTCTAATTTATTTATGTTTCTTTTCACTTATTAGTTCTAATTTATTTACCCAATGAATTAGTTGAATTTAGGTTGTGATTTTGATGCTCAGGAGAAATTAATTTCATAATATGGAATTGAGAGACATAGCGTAGATTATTGTGAGACTGGGAGGAGATCAATACCAAGATAACTACTTTGATAGTTTTACGTTATTTGGGTTATTATGAGACCAAGAGATGAGCGATACTTTAACTTCTATTTAAGAGCTTAAGCTTAATAAATACTTAACATTAATAGGATTAAATAGGGATATCAACTTAGGCTGGTTAGGTATATTAGCCCATTTGACACTCAAGAGCGATAATGAGATTAGATTAAATCTCTCAATTAGTGACTTAAATAAAATTAAGCAAGTAGTTACTTAATTAAAGAAATTAAGAGTAATTACATAAAATCAATTCATAGTATATTTGTGCATAGTTGTATCTATATTTTATTTACAATTTGTTCTTTTCATCTTTTTTTTTTTTATTTGTCTATTTTCATATTCATTTTGATTTTATGCCTAAATAAAATCGAGTTGCAATAATTCCGATACTTAGTGATAGTTTAACACCTAATCTCTGTAGATCGACCATTCTTACCACTATACTATCTAGTTTTGATTTTTATTAGAACACGCTAGATTAGTTAATAGGAAGAAAACATTATAAATTAAAGTTTTGATTTTTGGTATTTAAAAACCAAAACTAAATGTTCAATTATCATACATACATTAAATATTTATATGAATATGTACATAATATATGTATTATTTTATAAAGTATATATATATAGGTTGAGAATTAGGTCTTCCTTCACCAAACTCACTGGAATGATGAAATTTTCGTATTAGCCTCCACTTGGATGCCGATTCACTGAGCCTTTATAGGAGTTCAAAATTTTTTTCAAATGAACTATGATAATAATTCACATTTATCAATTTGATGTTGCCTCATTAAAATTCTTCAGCAAAGAACACATGATCAACTTTGTTGTTGCTCTCTCGAATATCTTTTGATTAGCTTTCAAGCTCCGTAATTTTTCCTCACCAATAATATATACGTTAGACAAAGTAATATAACCATTATGGTTCAAGCTAAACATCTCCATTGTAACCGTCGAATAAAGTTGAAAGATCATCATTTATGTTATTCAATTGAGGAACAAAATTATCAAACTAGTAATAATAATAATAATAATAATAATAATAATAATAATAATAATAATAGGGATTGCAAGTAGTGTGCTTATGGAGAAAGTTTACCGAAGATTTTAAATTGTAATACGATAGGGTGTAATTAGGGAGGATAAATTATCATATGTCTGACTAAGAGATATATAATTCCGTATATTTTAGTCTTTCTACCTAGGGAAAAATATGTATTAACACCTTTGAAAAATAGAGCTGTTATGTCATTCGGGAGTACAAATATAAACCCCTTATATTTTATCTATTTTGTGAGGCTATTCAATAATTTCTCTATTTTTTAGTGATGGCTTTTCATATAATTTAACCGAAAATGATATATATATATATATATTTATATATACACATAATATTTTTGGCTTTTAAAAAAGAAAATATAAAATCGAGCCCCCACTAAGCAACAATGTTCTTCCATCTCCGACTAAAATGACCTTTAATCACAACAAAATTTTCTTCCGACTAAAAATAGCACTTAGTCACAAGTTATAAGTAATGTACTTTTAGTCACAACCTTTTGTATATATTTATAAAATTATTTGTGACTAAAAGTACATTTAGTCACAACAAATTGTATTTTTTGTGACAAAACCTTTTAGCCATAGATGTTTTAGTCACGATCGAATTATGATTACATTCTTTTGATGATGAATTTTTTACTTTTAGTCACAAATTTTGTTATGATCGAAAGCAAAGATTTTGATAGTGAAGAAAAGAGCATTGGGAATTAGAACAAATTACCTTTTTTTTTTTTCTATGACTCCACAAAATAGTAAAGATAATCAAAATTAAGTTATTTAAGTTCGTTACAAGACTTGAACAAATTACCTAGCTAGCACAAGATAACATGAAGTTGGAAACCACTAAATCCTCCCCTCCTCTCACCTTTTTTTTTTTCTATGACTCCACAAAATAGTAAAGATAATCAAAATTAAGTTATTTAATTTCGTTACAAGACTTGAACAAATTACCTAGCTAGCACAAGATAACATGAAGTTGGAAACCACTAAATCCTATATAACAATAAGATGATAGATCTATCATTGTTGAATATAATAATTATATTTTTGTATCTTATATTTTGACTGTTTGTTCAATTTATAATTTGCATGTGTTTTGGTTATTATTAGTATTAATATTCAAATTTGAAACTTATAATAAATTTATACATTCTTTGGATCCAAAACTATTTTTGATCCTTTAGTCCGAAATACCCTTTGAAACTTTGAGAATATATATTTGAAATCCTTTGAAACTTTGAGAATATATATTTTGAAACTCATTAAAATTAATAATTAAACGAACAAATATTTAAAAAATAATTTTAAAAACTGCAAAAACCAACAAAAATTAAATATTTTTAAAAGAAAACTTTATAAATTTTATGTAAGTTTTAAATTTGACTTCTTTTAAAATATATAATTAAAATTTTAAGGGTGTTTTAGTAAATATAATGGTCAAAATTGGTATTTGTTATAAAAAGGTATAAATTTGTTATAAATTTTAAATCTGAAAGTCAAGATTGATAATAACTAAAATGTAAGGTATAAATTGAACAAACAATCAAAATACAAGGTGTGAAAATGTAATTAAACCGTGTGGAATTGATAATTTGTGAAAACTTACTTCTAGAAGGGGTATTTGGGAAAATTGCAAAGCATTGGCATTGTTGTAAATAAGAAATTTTCGGATTTAAATATTGGAAATAATTGGAATTTAGTATTTAGCGCTACAGTTGCCTGATTTTCCATAAAAGCGCTCTCATTCCCTCTTCTTCATGTATGGTCCCTGAAAGCTCAAAAGACAAGATTTTTATTGATGCTCGCCACCACACCTCTATCGGCCAGACACACTGCACCACACTTCTCCCCAGCCACTAATGAACCAGCACCGACCATCCTCGCCGCGTACTGTTGCCTCTCGTCGGAGATCGGCGACTCCAAAACCGATGCCACCAATTTGGGTTTTTGATCGTTGCTCCTCCGTTGGACCTCCGTTTGACTACGTCCAGTACTGTTGAACTCGTCTCATCGTCTCATCATTTTCTGACCACTTTCGACCGTTAACTCACTTTCGGTAAGATTTTTTATATTTTGGCCGTTTTACCAAAGTTTGTAAAAAGTGATATCTTCGTAATTATCTTAGTTAAGTAATTAATTTATCCAAGATGAATTTATGAAGTGAAAGAGAGTTAAAAACAATGAGTACTTTCGGTTGGTAGAAGTGAAAAAGGTGTCCAAAATAGGGTAATTTTTTATATAGAAAAAGAGGACATTTTTCTAAATATTTCCAAAAGTGGTATTTATTTAATTTTTGAATTTTTGATAATTAATGCTCAAGATCTCAAAACTGAATTTTGACTTCAAATTAGAATTCAGTGAGGTCGAGCGATGAATTTTCATATAAAATATCACTATGTTTCAAAGTGAAACGAAAATTAGAATTTCGTGCCTCGTAAATTCGTACTATTTTGCGTGCTACGGGTCAGTCCTACACTGAGACCTACTTTTGATAAGATAAATATCTAACTCAATATTTTTGAGTACTCTAAATTCAGTGGTGACCTCCGTTTCTTCATTTGATGCTCTGATGAAAAAGTCACTTTTTCAAGTGAACTTATCAGAATCTAGAAATTGTCATTTGAATACCTGAGTAACCAACAGAGGATTCTACGAACATTTTTGGCATGGTATTACTGCTATATTGAGGTAGGAGTTTGATTACCTGATTTTATATTTGTTTTAATTTGTAATGGCGTTAAAATTTATTTATGAAAAATCATGATTTAATGGTAGTTTAATTAATTGTTAAAAATTGATATATTATACTAGAATTGGACTGTATAGAGTTTTATAAACATATTTATTGTGTAATTATATGATAAACAACGATGTGCTACCTATGTACAGTAAATCTAGGAATAATGCCAAGTTGGATTTTAAAGCATGATTTGATTATTGGATGCATGGTTGTTATGAACGGTTAAATATTGTACATATCATAGGATCACACACTTGAGTTCCATTATAGCATCGTGGTATTTTAGATCATTATTGAGTTGCTGCAGTGCTAGATGAGACACCGAGGCCCTGAGCAGGTTTTTGCTGATACACCTGTAGGCAGTGTCAGAATGCTGGGTACTTCTACTATAAAAGTATTATAAGGTTGTGATGGGAGGATGAGAGTTCACTTATTTACATATTGATGTATGATATGTATAAGATGTGGTTTTGGATTTAGTTTTAAATATGTGATTATTTTGGATACCAAATGATTTATAAACTTAATTTATAAATGGATTTAAAAGTACTAACCATACAGATTTGAGAAATTGCATCCATTCAAAAAGGTAATTAAATTCCTATTAAACATATGAATACTTATCCCCTTATTTTTCTCATCTCATGTAGTACTCAGTATAATTTTGGAGACTCAAGAATAGAGTAGTGAGGAGCTGGTTACCTTACTGAAAATGGTAACTATGTAAAATAACTCTGTTATTTGTTTTGGCTTGTATCTAACATTTAAGGGCATGTATCACAAACTCAATCTATATAATTATTGTGCTAGATTATGAAACTACTGATGATGGTGTTTGGTTTGTTTTAATAATAAATTTAACTAATAATTTATATTTAATAGTGATCACAAAACTTTGGGAATATTACTTTAAAAATTATTTTTTAAAATTTTTCAAAAATAGGTTTTGAATTTCTACTTGTGAAATTTCCTTTTTGCCATTAACTTAGAGTTTGGGTCGTGACAGAAAATTCTGGTATCAGAGAAGATATATATCTGCCTAGGATATGGCACTATTAAATTAGATTGTAACTAGTTTTCAAAAAAAAAAATAGGCATCATTATCTCACTAACACTTTGGCTTATTTATAAAGACTAGTAAGATGCCTCCGCGAAGAAGAGTACCAAGGCAAGAGTCAAGAATCGATACTCCTCTAATACAACAAGAAATCCTTAACCCTTTACCAGATCTTTATGAGGCTTTGCAGGAAATATCGGTTTTAAGAGCTCAACGATATCCTAAGGCTTTACAAGCCAGTTTTTTCAAGGATTTCATCAAGTTAAGTCCACCTGCTTTTAACGGTAAACTAGACCTCACCGCAGCTGAGAAGTGGTTCAGTGATATTTAAAAGATCTTTCTAACCATCGGGACACCAGTTGTGTTCTGAGTGATCTTCGCCATTTATAAATTGTCTAATAGAGCTACTAACTAGTGGAAAACTACAAAATTATCACGACAATAGACTGATATGACTTAGGATATCTTTGAAGGATTGTTCAAAGACCATTATGCTAATGCTAGTCATATATTTGTTACGATTAGAGAATATAAATAACTCAAGTAAGGTGACTTGACTGTGAAAGAGTATACATCTAATTCATGGAATCGGCATAGCATGCTTATGCACCAGGGATAAACCCTACCCTCCAGATTGTCAAGTTCATGGAAGTTTTGAGGCCATCTATCCTTGAGAAGATTGTGACTCAGTATTTTGACAACCTAGATGTTCTTGTTGCTGCGACACAAAAAGCAGAAGTCTTTCTTAATGATGAGTCGATTATAAAGGAACTGTCGAGGAATAGAGGTAATGACCGAAAGGTTAACAGGAGAAACCAAAGGTAGTTACAATTACAGAATTCTCAGAGCAGCGATTTTTTTGGAAGAGGATAGTTTGGACTATACGGATATTTTCATTGCGGCCAGTAAAGCCATTAAAAGAAATCAAGTCCATTTTGCCAGCAAAAGCCAACCTTATCTCAAGGTTGGCCACATGGAAACCAGAATGCGTTTGTACCATTCTAGAGTAATCAGATGAGACCAGCCTAGTAGCAGTCTCAGGCATTCAACTGTTCCCTTATCTAGCAATCTTTTAACTCCCAGGGTTCAGTCTACACTTAGAATTTTCAGACTTTGCAAGCTTCTAGTAATCAAGGAGGATGTGGATACATTAGCACCAATCCAGGAGATAGTAGCAGCTGACCCCGTCAGGGGAGAGGGAATAAGGGAAAAGAGAAAGTTTGTGGTCAAGCCTTTGATATCACCAAAGTGGAAGATACTCATGATCAAACTAGTAAGGGAGTAATTGATGGTATGATTCTTATTTCACACTCTTGGACTCATATTTTATTTGATATTAGTGCTTCGTAATCTTTCATATCCTTATTGTTTACTCAATTGTTGGGATTGAAATGCTCTGTGTCTAAACCTATTTTGACTTTGGGAACACCAATAGGTAAAGTAGTTGATATTTCTTTTATGTGATATGATTGTCTTATTTTGATTGACAGTAAAGAATTACTAGCCGATCTAATTATATTGCCTTTACAACGATTTGATGAGATCCTCCGTATGGATTAGTTATCTTAATATCGAACTACTATTGATTATTTCAAAAAGAAAGTTACTCTTTTGCTTGAGGATGGATTTCCTATTGTTTATCAAGTTTGTTTGAATCTTTTGAAACCTAGTCCAATTTTGAAAGTATTCATGAATGGAAGGAAGAAATTCGAGTATTACGAAAATTTGTTTGCCATAAGTGGTGAGATAGGTTCTGCCAATCAACACTCCTAAATATCAGTGATTAGTGAGTATCTAGATATTTTTCTGAAAGATTTACCTGGGCTACCACCTCACAGAGAGATCGAGTTCTGTATTAATTTAATTCCCAAAGCTCAGCCAGTTTCTATTCCAATCTATCGCATGACTCCAACGGAAATAATTGAGTTGAGAAGTTAGCTGGATGATCTTTTGTCAAAGGGATTCATCAGAAATAATACTTCTCCATAGGGTGTTCTTGTATTGTTTGTCAAGAAAGCTGATGGTACGCTTAGACTCTATATTGATTACAGAAGATTGAATCTGCTTACAGTAAAAAAACAAGTATTCTCTGCCAAAGATCGATGAGTTGTTTGATCAACTTGGTGGATCAAGATTTTTTTTGAAGATTGATTTGAAATTAGATTATCACCAATTAAATATTCGAGAGGAAGACACATCAAAAACTATGTTTAGGACTCATTATAGCCACTTTGAGTACCTGGTTATACCGTTTAGTCTAACAAATGCTCCTACAGTATTTATGGATTTCATAAACAGAATTTTTAGACCTTATTTAGATCAATTTGCGGTTGTCTTCATCAACTATATCTTAGTATACTCAAAGACTCGAGAAGAGCATGCTAAACATTTAAGGAATGTACTTCAAATTTTGAGAGATCATTAATTGTATGCCAAGAGATCCAAATGTAATTTTTAGGTGACGGAATTGAAATTCTTGGAGTACATGATTTCTCAAAAAGGTATTTCAGTCGATCCTCCTAAGATAGAATCTTTTCTAAAGTGGGAAAGACAGAAGAAGATAATTGAGAAAAGAAGTTTTCTCAGTTTAGTAGGCTATTATTGTCATTTTGTGGAGAATTTCTCGAGAATTATCTTACCATTGACTAAGTTAACAAGAAAAGATATCAAGTTCATGTGGGATGACAACTATGAAAAAGCTTTCATAGAATTAAAGAAGAAATCAACAATAGCACCGGTTCTTACTATTCCTAATAGTAATGTACATTATGTTGTGCACATCAATGCTTCCAGGTCTATATTAGGATATGTCTTGATGCATAATGGCAAGATAATGGTTTATACTTCTCCTCAATTAAAATCATTTAAGAAGAATTATCCTACCCATGATCTAGAACATGTAGTGGCGATTTTTGCTCTCAAGATTTAGAGTTATTATTTGTATAGTGTGAAGTTCTGCGTGTTCTCTAATCACAATAGCTTAAAGTATCTCTTCACTTAGCATGATTTGAACTTGAGGCAATGTAGATGGGTTGAGTATATAGAAGATTATGACTTCAACCTGTAATACCATCATGGTAAAGCCAATGTTGGAGCTGATGCTTTGAGTAGAAAACCTCATGATATGTTAGCTGCATTCATTTTTCAGGATTAGAAGAACTCTGTAGCGAATGGTGATTATAATTTGCAGTATTTCGAGACTCACAACGCTGCTTATCTTACTAATATTGTTGTCATACTAGCAAATCTCCAGACTATACAGTAAAGTCTATGTCAAGACCAAGAGTTGAGAATAATATGGAATCAACTCAAAAATGGTGAATAGTTAGAAGGTTAGAGTATAAATAGAGAAAGATTTGTACTTTTCAGAGGGAAACTAATAGTAGTTAATAATCTTCACTTTAGAGAGACTATTCTCACTGAGGCTAATAAGTCTAAGTTTACAATACATCCTGGTAGCACGAAGATGTACTATAATTTGAAAAAATAGTACTAGTAGAAAGATATGAAATGTGCGTAACTTATCAACAAGTCAAAGCATAACACTAAAGACCAGCTAGAGTACTACAGCTTTTACCCATACTGGAGTGGAAATAGAATAAAATCACAATAGAATTTGTGACAGGTTCGTGAACGACTCAGAGAAAGAACGATGCAGTTTAGGTAATTAAAGTTCGTATGATGAAGATTAGTCCTTTCGTATCAATTATATCTGATTTTTCACTTAACAAACTTAATCGTCTCTATATTAATAACATTGTTCAATTGCATGGAGTGCTATAAAATATAGTTTCTGACAGAGATATAAGATTTACATCAAATTTTTGGAGAGCTTTATAGAGATCTTTGGGAATAAAACTGAATCTCAGTACAGCTCATCATCCTCGAAAAATGGCCAATCTAATAGGACTATTCAGATTCTAGAGGACATACTCTGCTCTTGTATACTGAATTTTGATAGAAGCTGGGATGATCACCTATCATTAGTAGAGTTTGCTTATAATAACAACTACCAAGCCAGTCTTGGTATGCTCTATATGAGATATTATATAGGAGACCATGTAGGATTACCTTTGTATTGGGCTTATGCTGAAAAGCGTGTTACTCTTGGACTAGAATTTATTCAAGAAACTACTGAAAAGATTAACAAAGTCAGAGAAAAACACAAGATTATGCAGAGTCATCAAAAAAACTATACAAACCTAAAAAAACGTGAAGTAGAGTTCAAAATTGGTGATTAAGTGTTCTTGAAAGTAACACCGAGTGGGATCACTACATTTGGACTTAAAAGGTAAATTAGCTCCAAGGTATATTAGACCATTCGAGATTTCTACTAAATTTGGGTCATTAGCATGTCGCTTAGATTTGTCACCACAATTAGACCGAGTGCATATTGTATTTCATGTCTCGATGCTCATAAAATACGTGTCTGAGTCATCATATATTATTCAGCATGTGGAAGTGCCATTACAAAAAGGCGTAATATAGGAGGAACAACGAGTCCAAATACTAAGAAGAGAGCTCAAAGTGCTTTGAAACAAAGAGATACCACTGGTCAAGATTCTCTGGCAACACCACAAAGAAGAAGAAGCTACTTAAGAGGTAGAAATGGAAATGTATGAGAAATATTCTCATTTGTTTAACTTTTAACTTAAAGTTTTGCTTTGACCCCTGAATTATAGTTGAATTTTGGGACAATATTCTTTTAAAGAATGGAGGATCTGAAAACCAGTTTCTAGAAAGGGCAATTGGGTAAATTATAAAGTAATGGCATTGTTATAAATAAGTAATTTTCAGATTAAAGTGTTGATTTACTATTCAGTGCTACAGTTACCATATTTTGCATAAATGCCCACCGATTCTTTCTTCTTCTTCATGCATGGTCCCGAAAGCTCAAAAGACCAGATTTTTCTGAAGCTCACTGTTGCACCACCACACCTCTGCCGACCAGATGCACCACACCACGCTTCTTCTTAGCCATAGACGAACCAGTGTCGGCTACCATCGCTGCTAACCGCTGCCTTTCGCTAGAGATTGGCGACTTTGAAGCTGATGCCACCAATCTGATTTTTCGGTTGTAGCTCCTCTGACGGACCTCTGTTTGACTCACCTCCAGCACCACTGGACTCATCTTGTCGTCGCCATCGTTTCCCAACCACTTTCGGCCGTTAACTCAGTTCAGGTAAGATTTTCACTATTTTAGCCATTTTACCAAAATTTGTAAAAAGTGATATCTTTGTAATTATCTTAGTTAAGTAATTAATTTACCCGATGTAAATTTATAAGATGAAATAGGGTTAAAAACTATAAATAATTAAGATTGATAGAAGTAAAAATGGTGTCCGACAGTGTGGTAATATTTTAATTAGAAAAAGAAGACATTTTTCTAAACATTTACAAAAAGGGGTATTTTATGTATTGTTTGGATTTTTGACCTTAATTAATGCACGGGATCTCGAAACTGAATTTTGACTTCGAATTTAGATTCGGTGAGATTGAAAGACGAATTTTGATATAAAATACCACTATGTTTTGAAATGGAACGAAAATTAGAATTTCGTGGCTCGTAAATTCGTACCATTTTATTTGCCACGGGCCAATCCCGCACTAGGACTTATTTTTGACAAGGTATATGTCTAAGCTAGTATTTTTGAGTGCTTTAAATCCAATGATGATCTCTGTTTCTCTATTTGAGGTTCCAGTGAAAAAAATAATTTTTCAAATGAACTTATCGAGAACCGAAAATTACTGTTCGAATACCTAAGTGACCAACGGGGGGATTCTACGAGCGTCATTAGTCTGGTATTACTACCATATCGAGGTAGGAATTTGATTACCTGATTTTATATTTTTTGATTTATAATTGTATTAAAATTTATTTATGAAAAATCATGATTTTACAATGGTTTAATTAATTGTTAAAAATTAATGTATTATACTAGGATTAGATTGTGTGGATTTTTATACATATTTTTATAGTGTGATTATGGGATAAATTGTGGTGTGCTACCCATGTACAGTAAATTCCAATATAATGCCAAGTTGGATTTTAAAGTATGATTTAATTATTGGAGGCATAGTTGTTGTAAATGGTTACATGTTGTACATACCACAAGATCACACACTTGAGTTCCACTATAGCATCACAGTATTTTAGATCGCTATTGAGTTGCTACAATACTAGGTAAGAGACTTAGGCTCCTGTATAGATTTCTACTAATACGCTTATGGGCAGTGTCAAGATATTAGGTACCTCTGCTATATAGGTATTACAGGCCTATGATGGGAGGATAACAGCTCACTTATTTATCTATTGATATATGATATGTATAATGATGTCATTTTGGATTTGATTTTGATAATGTGATTATTCTGGATACCAAATGATTTATAAACTTGATTTATAAATAGATTTAAAAATACTAACCATATAGGTCTGAGAAATTATATCTATTTAAAAAGGTAATTGAATTCCTATTAAGCATATTAATACTCACTCCTTGCTTTTACTCTCTCGGGTAATGGTCGGTGTGATTTTGGAGACTCGAGAGCAGAGTAGTGAGGAGCTGGTTACCTTATTAGAAATTGGGAACTATGTAAAATAACTCTGTTACTTGTCTTAGCTTGTATTAAATATTTAAGGGCTTATTTCGCAGACTCGGTCTGTATAATTATTATGCTGAATTGTGATACTACTGATGATGATATTTGGTTTATTTTAACGATAAATTTCATTAATAATTTACTTTTAATAGTAATCACAAAACTGTGAAAATAATTTTTAAAAAATAATTTTTATAAATTTTTCAAAAATAATTTTTATAAATTTTTCAAAAATAATTTTTGAATTTTTACTTGTGAAATTCCTTTTCTGCTACTAGTTTGGAGTTTGGCTCGTGACATAATGATTATAAAATTGGAAGAATTCGATTTTTTTTTTTTTAAAAAAAAGTGTAGTAGTTAAACATGCATATCAATTATTTTGTAGACTTAAACGTGCATATGTGTAACTATAATTAATTGCTAATCATATGTTTCAGTTATGCTCAATGTATATGTATTAATTAATATAATTTCTTCACGATTTCAGATAATCAGCGGAATGAGAAGACACGTGACTGTAATAATAATACTAAAATTTAATTTGTCAATTTTTTGGTCTGGAAAAAGTGTTATACTGCATGCGTTTGTTATTGTTGTTCTTATCATTATATTATTTTTCATACACTTCATGTAATCCAAATAATTAATTGATGAGCATGTAAAAATGGAATATAGATTATGAATTGCTTGATATCGAAAGAGTTAAGAGTGAGGAAAAAAATCAGTTACTTCCGAGAAATTAAAAAAGAAAAAATTTCACTCATGTCATTAGCTTTTAGGTTATGTTTGGTAGGAGGGAAAAATGAGAGGAAAGAAAAGGTGTAAGAGAAAAGTAGAGAGAAAGTGTAAAAATACGTTGTTCGGTAGAAAGAAAAAATGAAAAGAAAAGAAAAAATGAGAGAAAATGAGATGGAAAATTAGCTAGTTAGCTCTACAAAAATTTTCTTCTCCAAATCAAAGAAAAAAGGGAAAGGAAAGAGAAATTAGTTAATAAATAAGTTTAAATTACTAAATTACTTTATATATCAATTTTAATAATCATTATATTAAGGGTAAAATAGTCATTTAAAATGAATTAATTTTCCTTTCTCTATATACCAAACAACTATGAATGAAAAATAATTTCTTTTCCATCCTATATATTTTCTTACGATCTTATTTTTTCCTTCTCTCTCTTATTCTTTCCTCTCTACCAAACATAGCCTTAAAGTATGGCTGGCAATTCGTGTCGTGTCGATGTACATATATAACAGGTAAATATTCAACCCAAATACGACTCATTTAAAAAACGGGTCAAAAATTCTAACATGAACACGACCTGTTATAAATGGGTTGACACGACACGACCGGTGTAACCCATTTACTAAATAGGTCATATTGACCCGTGACATGTAACCCACAAACATGACCCATTCAATAAAGGGTCTTATAAAAATATAACCAAATTTTGGGCTCAATTCAAGTAAATATTCATTTTATCAAATGTTATAGAAAAATATCTAGTATAGATATTTATATACCAAGTATAAAATTTTATGTAATAGGTATAAAAAATTATATACCCAATATATTTCAATACAATAACTAGAATTGGTATATATGTTATCTAGCAAGTGTAAAAGTATATATACCTCGAAATTTAGCTATAAAATTTAAAAAGTGGACATCTACTTAATTAAATTTAAAATATGAATCATTAACCTAAATTTCTCTTTAAAATAAATAAATCAGAAATTATGACACGACACGACTCGTTTACTAAGCAGGTTATTTTCGTGTTGGTGGATTCAACCTGAACAAGACCTGATAATTAAATGAGTCAATATTTATAACTCGAACACGATATAAATACGATTAAGTTAAATCTAAACTTATTAATTTGTACAAATTTCGAATCATGTTATTGTATCGTGTCATAAATTGTCAGTCCTACTTTAAAGTTGGCTTCTGTGTAGTTTATTTATTTGATACATGCATTCATTGTATTTATTCAACCCATTAGGATATGGTTTACACTTAGTATATTTCAGTATTTCATGCATGCATCGTGTGTATCGAGGGAAGTGCATATGGCTCTGTAAACTATCAGATAAGAGAGCGTGTTGGACGGAATATACTCATAAGTTTGCTTCTTTTGAGAAACAAAAGATCGTGATCAAATCTTTTATTTAAATGGAAAACATAATTTTGTATTAATATAAAGTCTTTGCTGCAATTCTGAGCAATAAATTTACAAATTCCTTATTATAAAACAACTTCGATCTTTAATTAATATATATATATATATAAGTGATGTTTCAATAGAAATCTATGTTTTTATCCGTAAACGGGTACTCTAATTTAGGTTATTGGATTCTGATCTAATAGTTATATTAATATTAGTAATTTTAATAAAAATAATTAATTAATTTATTAAAAAAATTAATTAATATGTATATAAATACATAAAATTATTTATATGACTCAAAAAATTGGTAACATATTTGTAACTTATGAGTTGGATAGTTTTTCTTTTTTTAATCCCTTTTTCCTTTTGCTTTTAATTTTTATTCCTATTATTGATTCTTGTATTTTTATTCTCATTCCTTATCACATATAGATAAAGAATAACATATTTATTCCTATAAAAATATATTCATCATTGTTATCACAAATTATATATAAGTATAATTTTATTTCTTTTAAAAAAAATTGTTCTTGAACACTTTTCGTTAACTAGTTTATGTTTTGAAGTCATATAATTTATGTTTAGTCGATAAATTTTTTCTCTCTCTCTTTCCCGTAAAGTTTAAAGTCGTATAATTTATATTTAGTCAGTAAATTCTCTCTTTTTAAAGTTTTGAAGTTGTATAACTTATACTTAGTCGATAAATTCTCTTATATATTTAATTATCTTAATATTTTTTTATTTTACATGTGAACTTGTTTTAAAATAGGATAGCACTTCTTACAAAATAATCATAATAATAATAATAACAAATAAGTAATAAATAATAAATAATAAATGAATACAATAATAAATAGATAGTTTTATGATATAATCTCACTAATATCATATGTAGATATAAAACTAACCGTATATATTTCTATTCAAAAAAACTTAACCATATATATTTCTCAAAAAAAATTAAACTGTATATATTTCTAAAAAGAAAAAAGAACCGTACTATATTCTCAAAAAAAAAAAACTAATTGTATACATAAGTCTATTATTGAAAAAAAATTTCCTTAGAAAAGCCATTCCTTCATTTTTATAATTTCAAAACTAAGTGTATATACAGATTGTATATATTTCTAAAAAAAAAAAAAAAGGAACTGTATTATATATTCTCAAAAAAAAAAATCCAAATGTATACATAAGTCTATCAAAAAATATTTCCTTAAAAGAAGCCATTCCTTCATTTTTTTTTTATAATTTCAAAACTAAGTGTATATATTCCCTAAAAAAAACTAACTGTATATTCTTCTTAATAAAAAAAAACTAACCATATATATATTCCTCAAAAATACAACAACCGGAATATATTCTCATAAACAAAATTAATAGTGTGTATAAAACTATTAGATACAAATATTTTTTTGTCAAAACTTTTTTCTTACCTTAAAAAAATCATTCTAAAAAAATTATTCCTACATCAATGGAAAGAGGATTCTCTAAAAAATTAGTAACAGGATAGTTGTAGGTAAAAATAACTTACAATAATAGCAAATCATTTTTAACTTAGTCAAAGTACTCATCTGTGGAGCAAAAACAAAAATCTCCATTAGAACATCTATTTTTATGGAGATTTTTATTTTTATTCTATGATAGTTACTCTAATTTAGGGTATTGGATTTTGATCCGATGATTATAATAATATTAGTGATTTTACAAAAAAAAAATTAATTTAATTAATATCTATATAAATATAAGCTAGTTATGACTTAAAAGATTAGGATGAGTAGAGATAGACATTTTTTTCAACCGCTTTTCCTTTTTCTTTTTTATTTCAGTTTTCTTTAGTTTTCATTCTCATTGCATAGTTGATTTCTTTTATTTTCATTCATATTCCTGTTCATTCTTTGTCTCTCATCATTGCTATTACTAATCATATATAAGTATATTTTTCTTTCTCTTCTAACTTTTTTTATTTTTTTCTCTTCTATTTTTTTTGTCTATATACTATTTTTTCCTATATTTTTCCTAGTTTAATTATTTAATGAAAACTATTTTTTTTGGCCAAAATAGTCTTATAATTTATATAGTCATATAAATTCTCTCTCTTTTTTTTAGTTTTCCGTATTTTTTTTTTGAAGAAAATATATTATTTATTTAGCTTAATATTTTTTTATTCCCGTGAATTACTACTTTTTTTTGAAGAAAATGTATTACCTATTTACCTTTTTTAAAAAATTCACGTATTACTTTTTTTTTAGAAGAAAATGTATTATCTATTTAGCTTAATATATTTTTTTATTTCAAGTGAATTACTCTTTTTAATAGTCTTAGTCGTGTATATATAAAATCGTATATGAAAATGTTTTTTTTTTTATAGTTGTAGTCATATATATGAACGTATTAAAATGTATTTCTTTTTTTATAATTTCAAAACTAACCATATATAAAACTAATACATACTAATATTTTTTATCAAGATTTTTTCTTTAAAAAAACCATTCAAAATTATTTTCTTAAAAAGTCATTCTAAAACTTTATTCTTACCTCAATGGGAAGGGAATTCCCTAAAATAATTAGAATGGAATAGTTGTAATTAAAATGACATACTATTACAAGTAATTTTCAATTTGGTTAAAATATTCATCTATGGAACAAAAATAAAATTCTCTATTGAAAACTCTCCTCCATATATATATATGGGCATCAATCCAGTTAGTATTTTTTTTTTTTTTTTACCTATGCATAGGTATCAATTTGGCCAATGAAAATTTGGCATGCATATTTTTTTATTGTAAAAAGTAAGAGAGAAAAAGAGCATCAATAATGCACGTCTTTTTATACACTTCATTATAGTAGATGGTGATTCAATGGCTAAAAAAAATACCTACCCATAAGTAAAAAAAATATATATATTGGATTGGCAACTTATATATATATATATACTTAGCAAGTATATAAGCTGTATCATTCCAAGAACAAAGAATATTACGACAAAAGCTATATTGATTCAAATGATAAAGTCGTGACTTTTAATAATTGATTCAAATGATAAAGTCGTGATTTTTAATAATTAAAGCATGATATAGAACATAGTTGAGGAGTTAACTTACAAAACTCAAATAATTAATACGCTCAAATGAAAATATTTTGATCTATAAGCCTTTTCCAATCCCGTACTAAAGAAAACATTTCATTAGACTCGTTCATATTGAAAACATCTTTATTAGATTATAAGAAAAATCTAATTAATTTTATTTGAATATTAAACTCTTAAGTCCGTATGTTCGTTAAAATAAATTGATGTCTAAAGGTGGTTTACAAAATTGTAGTCATAACTCAAGAACTTTGGTCTTAAAAATTATGTTTCAAAGGAGTCTATAACGTCCAAAAATACAAACGTCCTCATTAATTAATGACAGACACCTTCGTACACCCACGTTTTATTAATTTTAATCTTGGCTAAATAATAAAACATAGGAAAAATGTAACAAGAAATAGACACCAACCATGAATGATAAACGAATCCACAGGAGTGATCCAAATTATCTCACTGGATGATAAGACAACTATCCTGATCAAACAAATATTTGGAAGGAGAGAAAATAGAGGTCAGTAGCAATCTAATTACCATTTTGTAAAACCTTTTTCAGCTCCAAAAGTATCTAAATGGTTTATTCTAAAAATATTATTCCACCAAAATCATATGAATTATTCAAAATCGATATTCATTGATACCGTATGATTCTAAGATATAAATTCTATTATATATCTAAACCATAATTGAAAATACCATAATGAAAAAACTCACAATGCATATATCATAAATCAATCAAATCCATGAGTTCTCATCTTCTCATCACGAACTCGAGTAATTTTTACTATATGTACTAAGTACTCTCTACTTAATACCTATCCAAAAAGAACCGAGAGATAACTTGTGCCTAATATGTCGAACCAGAGAGCGAATGAATGCCTACACATGCTGAGTAGGAATTCAAAAGACCCTGTGTAGGTTTACAGGCTCTTACCAAGGGCGAGGTAATGCCACCTATTAATACCATGATACCTGAGATGAACCTCATATATGATTCCATGGTTTGTTCATTATGAATCATATGTCAAACAACCATGTATATAATAGTTCTAAAATGTACTCTAAAATTCATTTTCAAACATTTTTTACTAATAAAAAATTTGCTAATAAGAAAGCAATCATGTTTTAATCAAACCAAAGGTAATACCTGCATACAAAAAATTCTAGAATAATACAAAATAGTTCTTAATATCTCAAAATATCAAAAATCATCCAATAGTTACTTAAATAATTTTGATTAAATATAAATCACAAAATTCCAACAAATTATATTTTAAATAATTTGATATTAAAGCTTGTAAAATAGTTGGTAATTGAATCTTTATCTCGCCATGAAAGCTATAAAGAGCTATTGAGTACTCATGGCATCGAGGGGTGGCCTACTAGAAGGTCGAGAAGCATTTTCAAGCCTCGATTCACTCATTTTGAGCCGCAAATGATAAAACAGAGATCATAATTGCATGTAGAGCATAAAAAATAGATTAGAATAGCTATATAACTCATCCAATTTGTATTTGAAGTAGAACTTGACCCCTGTCATATAAAACGGGGCAATTCTTGATCCTTAACATCTCGAATTCCATGCTCAGCTACAAGCATAGTCATGTTATATATCAAAATTTATCTTTGGATGAGCACAATCCAAATTTGACAACCTGATCTCATTTTGATAACTGATTTAAAAAATGACCTAACAAATAAAAGCTTTCGAATGGTCAACAATAACAACTTCTCAATGAGGCTGAGTTAGGAGACAAAATAAGTACCTATGGAAAGCTGGCGACGAGATGAATCCAACAGTGCTAACGGCAACATCTCAGATGGTTGAACAGCAACACTAGGACATTGAAATAATTGTAGCAATTTCTCTTCGTTAGAGGAATTTTCGGCCATTTCTGATAGAGGTGGGTTAGTAGTAGGGGTTTTCAAGGCTGGAGGTTTGAACAGTGTTGGTAGCTCGGCAAGAAAATGATCAAAGGAGCCTCAATCGGGTTTAGCAAAAAAGTTCTTAATGGGGTTTGTGGTATCTTGAGAAAAAAGTAAGGAAGAGAGAAAAATGGGGGTTTGGGGCAAGAGGAAGGAAGAGAGAAAATTTTGGGATTTGGGTCTTTGTTGCCATGTGGCAGCCCATACTTGGAGAATAACTTTTGAAATTATGTTGTGGCCCACATTCAATATTTTTCTGCAAACATACCCTCAAAAATTACCAAATGAACCTTATTCTCAAAAAATCTGTTTATTGAAGCCCAAATTAAAATTTAATTAATTTTATCAAATTTTAATTTGAAAATTAGTGAAATAACCCTTATGCATTTGATTGAAAAGTGGATTCCACAAAAACAATATCGGTGACAAAAATATTATCTGAGTTCACTATACCTACAATAATCCTATGATCTGTGACGACCTGTACTAAAATAAAAAAGAGATTTATTTATATAATATAAAAAATATAAGGATAAATGAAAAGTCTAATTAGTTGTTACTTATAGGTGTTTATTAAGGGTCAATTTGGTAATTCAATTGGAAACAGTTTAAGAAATCCTAAGAGTTTATTAATCTGCTCAGTTTTATACGTACGCTTTATGAGAAAGACAGAGAGGCAGCTGTGTAGTTTCAAGGAAGAAGAAGAGAGCATTGTCATAGGTTATTAATACTCACTCCTAAAATAATAAACTCTTAATCAATTAATTTTTATGTTTTAGTTTGATTTCGGGATTGAGACTAAATATCTATGGTTAGGGTTTTGAATTGCTCATTAATGATTAACAAACCGTGGGAGTGAATTTGATAGAGGAAGAAGCCTACTGATATTATAATTTAAGCAAGACAAATTTTGAGTAATTTGGTTCGGTAAATAGAAAGTTACGAATTTTTGAATTTTTGGCTAAGATGTAAAAATATAGTAGAGGTTGCAACTAAATTTTCACGGATTTTACTAGTCTGATTGGGTCATATTTGGTATCATTAGAAAGTTATCAAATTAGTTTTCTAACAGTATATAATCTGTCAAAATTGGACTTATAACCAAAGAATTATATTCATTTGAAATTAGTAGTACGAATCTGAAAAAAATCTAAAATATTCGGCACTTTCAGTAAAATGTGGCAGTGGTTTTTCAGGGATTTATAGGGCTCACCAATAGAGCTCATAACTACATTTTTGGTACTATTAGGACCTTTATTACTTATAGAATTTGTCTCTTAAGTTTGATAATTTTTAGAAATATGTCAGAATTATTTATGAATCATAGAAAATTGAAATTACTCGGGAAAAGTAGAGTTGAACATAGAAGATTCATGGGCAGCAACTAGTCATTGTTCTTAGTATAATTAGAGTATAATTTCATTGTTTTGATACTTATATGTGGTTTATGTGATAATAGGTACTTGAATAATTATATTGATCATGTTGTTTAAATAGGCAAAGCGAACAAGGTAAATAATCTTTGGTCTTCTTTGATAACTTTTTGTACAAAAACTAAACATCTTATTGTTTCTAATAAATTCGTTTTTATAAAGTATTTTATTAAAAAGTATGATTTCAAATGAAAATATATTTTTTGCAAATAATTTCTTTTATTGAAAGAAAATTTTTTTATTGAAATAATTGCTTTGTCTAAAAAGTATTTTGATTCTATCTAATACTTGTTTTGTACAAAAATATGGATCAAGTATATGATATTGTTATTGAACATTATTATATGAAAACTGTTTGGAAATTATTGCAATGATATAATGAGAAAAGTGAAATTATTTTTGAATTATTATTGTATATGAATGTATTTTGAAACTCTCTTCAATAACTATACAATGTAGACCCATTCCACAGGGGCTATATATGGACAGTACATATTGAATATGGACCTAACTACAGGATTAAGTATAGTAAGTGTGTACCTAGCTAAAAGGGTCAAATATAGTAAATATAGGCCTAACTAAAAAGGTTAAATATAGTAAATATAGACCTAGTCACAGGGGTTAAACACGATTATAGTTACAAAAAACTATTGAGATATAATTTGAAAATATTACTGATTATCTAATGAGAATGAAATGATAGATTTTGAAAACCTACTTCATGTTTTTGTTAAAGTGACTTTCCAAACAATCTCATTTTATTATTTTGAAAATTATTACATTTTGAAATTGATTTTATTTTGAAATGTATCATTTAACCTTTTCGAATAATATATACTTGATCCATCTAGTTAATGTTTCTAATTATTTATTGGGCTTCTATCTTACTCTTTTATTTGTCCTTCTTAGGTTTTAAAGATCGTCAGTTAAGAAGTTCACTAAAAGAAAACTTGTCTAGATAATTAGGATGCATTTGAGTTCATAAGTGAAAAAGAGAAAGTCATTCATTTTTTGGGAAAACATAAAAACTGAAAAGGTAAATTAGTATAAATTTATTAGATTACATTATGTATTTTGTAGAGTTAATTTTTAACATTTGGAGACTTAATAGAATTATGGAGTTGTACATGATTTTATTGATATTTATTAGAATTTAATTATTCTTTATTTTTATGAATTGTAGATAAATACATTGTATATTTATAAGGTTTTATCTTATAAATAAATATGCGGCGCACGTGTCCTCGGGCGTGATATAATCACTTTCTACTATACGAACATTAAACATTGAAGATACTATAAAATCCGGACTTTCACAAAACGCAGCAGCAAGAGTTTTCCCTTCATGATTGAGTTATAGTTTGGGATCTATCTTTATGAATAGTAGTGAAGTATTTTTATTAAAGTTCTTCTAGATCTAAATCTTAGATGATCTAGTCCTATACATTATATACCGAGAACAAATTACAGGCTGCTAGTCCTATCAATTAGAAGATTGATTTTCCTAATTAATGTTGCAGCTAGCTTACCTGAATTTTTTTCACTCCTGAATTGGCTCCGCCGCTACATCTATACATTTGAGTATAAGTAAGGAATTTTAGTCTTTTTTATTACTCTGAACGCATTTTAAAAAAAAAAAAAAAAAANCTCTCTCTCTCTATTTTGATATTGGCCGTCTTTCTGGAAAACTGTCCTGAAACGTCAATTGTTAGGCAATTTTTGGCAAGTTCAAGGCAATCTAGGGATCTAGTCAACAAGGTGCCAAAATTGCTCTATTTCACAAAATAATAATAATAAAAACCCTAAAATGACACAAATCTAAGATGAATTCTTCTGGGTGAGATAGATTGTTCCACTTTCAATAGAAGTTGAGATTAGTAGCATAAACATATATTGCGTAAAACTGATAAAGTAAATTTGATCCTTTTGGGTATATCGACAAACTAATTAAAAAAAAAAAAAAAAATTAAAAATTAAAAAAAAAAAAAAGAAGAAGACAAATTAACTAGGACTTTCTTAGTAATAAACACCCCTCCGTCCAATATTAAGAGAGCCGCAGTCTTGAATCATCTTTAAAAAAATGAGACATAGAATTCCTACTCTACGATAATTAGTTAGGTCAAATTCCATTTTTGGTTTAGGTTGATCCAAATAGCTCGAAAACTTATCACTTATCCTAAAATAAAAAGGGTCTTTCTATAATGGGGCTGCTCTTTAATTTGCACCTTTTTTTTCTCTCCTTGATAGATTAATTTGCATTTTTGATTATATTTCAAAGTTATACATACATATATATTTATAGATGTCTGGCACTCAATTTGTGTCTATTCATAGTTTCGTGTACGGTTCCTCAAACAGAACGATTTGGATAGGATTAATTGTTTTGTAGCTTATTTACTCAAATTTAACACGTGGCTTCTTAGTAGAAGCTAGAGTTTCGGAGAGATTTTAGCATTATAATGGCTTTTTCAAGCAATTTGATTCTTCCCCATATATAATGTTAGAGTAATATCACTGGCAGGGTTCGGAAGATTTTGGATGTACTATATGTGATGATCACCATTCGAGTGGTAGGAAATTCCCACTACATAGCAGCTGATGACTTGAGCAAATTACGTGGCTAATGATCAAATGTGGTAATGCTCCTTGGAAGGTTAATGAATGGACCAATGGATTTTTATTTGTTGTTAGGCCACCAAGGAAAACGTCCAATTAATTATAATGAAGTTAATGGTGTACAGACTAAGCATCCATTAGAATAGTATCTCTCTACATATATTGATTTGTCTTTATCTCCTTATATTAATTGCATGTCTATTATATGCTTTAATTATGTTAAGTTTGTATTTTTGCATAGACTAATCTCTCTTTACATGGCTCATGCATCTAACTTTTTCTTTTGGAAAATGTTTAACACGCGAGGGGTGCCTATCTTTTTAAATGGAAACAAATATTCCTTTACTTTGATTTTAAATTTCAGGGCTCTACCTAGCTATTTATTTGGTACTTTGCATGTTTAATTTCAAATAAGAATAAAATCTTAGGTAAATTTAGATGATTACTTTGTTCCTCCTAAGTGGTGATCAAGTACTACACGAATTAGAATACTAATTAATTCGATCGGCTGTGTAGCCTCCAACACATACTATGTATATTTAATGGAATATCCTGCACCCATTATGTAGTGTCTCACATTGTAGATAACAATGTTTGGGACGACCTTAAAATTAAGGGAAGAATCTTTTCTCAATTATAATGCGCGTTTCACATTGTAGAAAATAATGTTTGGGACGATCTTAATATTAAGGGAAGATTCTTTTCTTAATTATAACGAAGATTCGCTTTCGGAAAAAACTATGAGATATTTACGGGTAAAGTTGTCACGATCGGAAATTCTCACGACTTTTAATAATTTTAAGTGAAAATATAATAAAATATTAATTTTACAAAATTCAAGAGAAATTATGTATTAGACAATTTCGTTTTGATACTCAAATCATTATAAATTCTATAATTGTGAAAATTCTTAGAAGTTTTATTTATTTAAAAAGAATTACCCATTAAAATTTAGGTAAGCTTGTAATTAATTTGTTTGAAAACTTATAAATAATTCATGGATTTTTGTAAAATGAGTTCAATTAAAAACTTTAATGCAAATTCTAAAATAATTTACAAAAAATCATTTGTAGTTTCAAATTCTCAAATTAACTATAAAGTTATCATCATACATCCACTTAGTAGATTTACTAATCTTGGGGAAAAAAAAATAACAAAGTATGATCACTCACCATAGATTAAGAGTAAAACTGCAAATACAAGCTATGTAACTTATCTGACCACCGGGATTACTACTTTAATTAGACAAATACCTGAAAGTGGAAGAAGTAAGTGGTGAGTATTCATATGCTCAGTAGAAATTCATTTACTTTTTTTTAATAGATGCAATTTTACCAAACCTACATAGTCAATACCTTTTCCAAAATCCATTTATAAACCAAATTTATAAAATAATTGATATCCCGAATAACTTCATATTCAAAACTAAAACTAAATCTACATAATTGTATATATCATAAATCAACCAAGCATATGAGTGAGCTCTTATCCTCCCGTTACAATCCTGTAACAACTCTGCAATATCTTTGTAATAGAGATACATAGTATCCTGATACTGTTCGTAGATATATCAGCCAAAAACTTATGCATGGGCCTAGTTCTTTCACTTAGTACTACAACAACTCGCTAACGATCTAAACTATCATGATGCAATAATGGAATTCAAGTATATGATCTTATAGTATATACATCATATAACCATTCACAATAATCATGTTTCTAAGAATCAAATCATATTTTAAAATTCAACTTGATATTATTCTGGGATTTACTGTAACATGGATAGCTCTATGCTGTATTACCCCATAATCACATTTTAAAGAAAATATGTCTATGAAATCCGCAGTCCAATTCTAGTATAATCTAATGTGTATCTATAACTTTAATAAACTATAGTGTGAACCACGATTATAATGCAATTATAAATCCAAAGTAAGTATAAAACTAGATAATTGAACTCCTATCTCAATATGGTAGCTATACCATGCTAACGACACTCGAAAAACTCTCATTGCTCACTTAGGTGCTCGAATGGTTGTTTTGGGATCCCGGTAATCTCATTTGAAAAAGTGATTTTTCAAATAAAGCCTTGGATTAAGAAACGGATGTCACTACTAAATTCAAAGCACCTAAAAATACTATGTTAGATATATAATTTGTTAAAAGTGGGTCCCAAGGTCAGACCCACCCCGTGATACGTAAAATGACACTATTCACGAGCCTTGGAATTTGTGCCACTTCGGAAACATAGCGATATTATATACCAAAACTCATTTGTCGACCTCACTAAATCCAAATTTAAAATCAAAATTCAATTTTGACATCCCGAGCCTTAAACGGGCTTTAAATCTGAGAATTACAAAAAAAAATCTCTTTTCAAATTAATTTGAAAAAAAGTCCACTTTTTCAAAAGTATTCATAAAAATATCATCTTTGCTGAAAATTTACAAAAATATTATTTTCTTGAAATATTTCAAAAATATCATTATCACGGAAATATTTAGGAAAACATTGTTTTCAAAAATATTTGACAAAGTATCAACTTCACTGATTATTTGTAAATATGTTATTTTTACGATAACATTTCAAAAATTAACAGTTTTTTAATCTCAGCCCGAGGCTCAAACCGAATATTAACCCTCTTTTACCTTATATAATTACCTCGGGTAAAATAATTACCTAATTATAAAATTATAAAATATCACTTTTTACAAATTTTGGTAAAGCAGCCTAAAAATTTTACTGGTAGTGAGTTAACGGCCAAAACCGATCGAAAAATGACGGCGATGAAGAGACAAATCCAACAGTGTTATTGGTGTCGCGAAAGAAAGTCCGACAGAGCTCCGATGGTCAAAAACATCCATGGTGGCCAGAATCTTTGAACAACTCGTTTTCCAACAGCGACAAAATAGTGTGGTGATGATCAACATGAGATCGTCGGTGGCTGGCAGTGGTGGGGGGCTGGCGCGTTGGCATCGGAGATGGGTGGTGGCTCAGTGGCAGGCTTTGACAGAGGCTATGTTTGAAAATTTTTTATAGAGAGAGACGGACTTTGCTTGGAGAAGGAGGAGAAGTTGGGGGAGGGGGGGAGGGGTTATGCAATTGATCAACACTGTAGCACCCTTTAAAATATTTCAGATATTTTGGATAAATTAATTCGAAAAATTAAAATTACAATAATATCATTCTTCCTTGGATTTACTATTTTGCCCTCTAAAAGACGTCAGATTTCACAAAAGCAATAAGAACTCCTCACAAAAGTGTGAGCCTTAATAGTTAGTATATATATATATATATATATATATATATTTATATTTATATATTTCTTCCATGATTATTATTATCTACCATTGGATATACTTTAATATTAGATCGTTTGATTTTCACAAAGTGGCTATAATGAGTAAAGCACTTGTATCAAAAAAAATAAACTATTGTATTTAATAATTATCTAAATATAGAAGGTCATTTAAAATATTAAATTGGTGGTTAACATATTTTTCACCTGCTAAGATGAATATGTTTAATTTTCATTTTTCAATATAATTCCATTAATATAGTCTTAATATTATAATTCTTATTAATTTTTTTAGCGGATAGTTCTCATTAACTTTAATTCCTCATAAAGTTTAATTCATAATAAAGCCAATTTAATGCCCCAAAAAAAGTGAAAACCTTTTTTTGACGTTTAATAAAACGAGAGAGAACAAACTCACGATATTATGCTTTATTATAAAAATATATTTAAATCAAATTAAAAGAAATTAAATTGAAAGTATCAATTAAAAATATAAGAAATTTGATGATTAAATTCTATGAAAAAATCAAATTCATATTATAGTAACTAAAACTTTTCAAAATTAAAAGGTGATAAAATCAGTTCTAAACTTATTATATAAAAGAAGTAACGCAAACCATATTCCAAAGACATTTGGTTTCATATTAAAATTTAAAAAAAAAAAACATAAAAAAACAATATTATCCATAAATTTAAATGGAATACGTTTATTCCATTCCACAAATGTAAAAAAATATTCCCAAAACTCATGTACATGAATCTGAATTAAAGTAGAATTAAATTAGTTTCTCTTTTATGAATTAGAATTATAATAGAAATAAGTGTAATTAACGTGCTATTGTACACTTTCAACTTGCTCAAAATACCCGTGGGGGGATCAAAAATAAAAATATTCATTAAAAGCTCATCCAATATATATATATATATAGAGAGAGAGAGAGAGAGAGAGAGAGAGAGAGAGAGAGAGAGAGAGGAGAGAGTACTCAAATAGTAATTTGTAAAATGATGGACCAAAAATAAAAATATTCATTTCATTATATATATATATAGAGAGAGAGAGAGAGAGGAGAGAGTACTCAAATAGTAATTTATAAAATGACTATAGAAGGTACGATGCATTTTGTATAAATTATGGGTCATGTAACAACCATTAAATGATAGCCATCGGATCAAAATAGAATGGTGAAAAAATTTGTAGGTACCAATAGATAAAACAAAAATGACTATGAGAGTTTCGTAAACAAAATTAAAGCATAAAAAATTGAAAATAATACATTTGAATAATTTCATTAGTATATTACAACATCATCCAAATGATTTTGTACAGATATAAATGATAACAAATTACACACGTTAAGCTTTTTCGTTAATTTGATAAATTTCTAATTAAATGCAATTCTAACATGTAAAAAGAGAATTTACATAGATAATTTTAGATAATTTGAAATTTTGATTTGAAAAAAATAGTTGAAAGAACAATAAAATTTGAAATTCATTGTAAAAGAGATGATTTGCTTACCTTAATTTTGAGTAAAAAGATGAGTTTTTTTTTTTTCTTTATTTTCCATTTGCTTTGCCAAAACTTTTTTATTCCTTTTATATTCTCTCCTTTTTAACTATTCAACTATATATGTTAATTTTATCCTTTAAAGTTTAAAGTTTTCTTGTTAGTGCCTTCTCTCCCTTCTCTTTCTCTCACGAAGGTCAAGAAAAATTGAAGACAAGATTTCTTTATTATTTTTTTTTACTGTTTTTAAGAAACTAATTAATATCTCTCAAGGGAAAAAAAAAAAGTCCATTATTATGAATTTTGTATTTCACTTCTGAGATTTCGCTTCTTATTTTGTTTTACACAATGGGCCTGTAAAACTTTAATGGTTTGATGAATCAAAATACTTCACAATGAGGGCATGTGTTATATAAACATAAATTTTAAGGGTTCAGTTCTTAGTTTTCAACAAAATGTTCACACAAATATATATATATATATATATATAAGAAAAAGTGAGAGGCATTTCCAATTATAATGTATTCCATTATATTCATTTAAATGTTCCCTTCAATTTCCCGAACCGAACGAGCTCATAGTATTAGAGTCATCCTCATAATAGAAATAAAAAAATAAAAATAAATAAAAAAGCATTAAGATATATACGGTGTTTAAAAAGGGTATCGAGTCCCAAGACGATAGTACAAGAAAACTTACTTCAACCACGTTTTAAAATGTGTAGCAATTAGTCACTAAGTCCAGAATTTTCCGTAAAGTACTTTAATTAGTTCACAAACCTACAACGACTATTTGTAGCGATTAAAAAATTTTAACCGAAAAAATATTTCCGGTGACTAAATTTAGTCGCAAAAGACTAATAATCAGTCACTGGTCTTAAACTTCCTGTGACTAAAAATATTTTAGCCACAAAAGATTTTCTATGACTACTGGTGACTGAAAAATTTAAGTTGCGTAGATAATTTTTTGCGACTAAAATTTCAGTTTCCGTGACTAAATATCTAGTCGTCGAAAGTTCTTTTTCCTTTTTTTTTTTTTAAACTAGAAGGTAGTAACATCCCAACATCAACACGTTGGAAAAGTAATATAGAAGGATGTAGTCCTTATAACTTGTACAGATGTGTCTTTAAATAGACCAACGGAACTTATGGGACTAAAGTAGATAATATTTACATGATGTGCAGCGCTGAGACATGCTATATCTGTGTGGAGAATTTGAATTTTTTTTTTTGAATGAAATTCCACATAGGTTATATTAAAAATAGGTTATACTGAAAGCCAATTAAAGGGTATTTATTAAATATAAGCAACAAACAAAAGGTAAAAAGATATAATGTCTTTTTTCTGTAATCTTTTTATTGAATATTTTTCTATAATGTCATATTGAGTTAAAGAATAAAGAAAATTTATCAATTCCCTAAAAGGGGAAAAAAAAAAAAGAGATTACTTATCATTAAAAAGAAAGCATCATTATAGAACTGTGCTTAGCATGCGTGTAAGAATTATATTACTTATATTGTAGCAAACGATTTATTATAATTAAAATTTTCTGTGTTTTTCCTAAGGAAAGCAACGATTGCTTATCTGTATTAATAAACAAATATATATAAGAAATTATGGATTAAACTAAGAGTAACAAAATTTTGATTTTTCAGATATACTAAAGGTGTTTATTTTTATCTCATATTTGATGATTAATCTTTCATTTTAGTGATTCCATTTTAGTACTTTAGAATCTATAACATTAGAATAATGTTTGGCATTCTAAAATTTGCATCAAATCTTTAATATAATATATGTGATATGTGAATTGACATCTTTTAATTGATGAATATAATTAATTTAGTTTTAGTAAATATAATTAATTTATTTATAATAAATTTTAATCACTAATTAAATAATGACAACTTAATATCACATATTAATGTTAAAAATTTAGTAATAATCTTAATACACCTAACATGAGTGGCCCGCTGCTTTAATAAACTTGAAAATCCCACACGATCTAAAGTTGCACGGGACTATAAAAGTTTTTTGTTTTGATAATTGCATTTGAAAATTTAAATAGTTTTCAAACCAAAAAAAGGTGGAATGAAAAGGGCTGAAAACGATTTTTTTTTGTTTTATTTTATTTTTAAAAATGCAATTCGATGATCTCCTGTCGTGAACTTTTTATTTTAGTTGATGCATTACTTTTAATCAAGTGTATAATGTACATCGTACAAGAGTTATATATACTGATCACCTCCAACATTCTAAGCTAGCTACCAAACAAACAATAAGTGGATCAATCAGTGTCTTCGTTGACTGAGTCACATTTAATCTCTTTTTCACTTCCCCTAAAGTAGAAGCAAATCTTAGCCCATAAGAATCCATATACTTCATTACACCTGAAAAACCGTGCATCAATTATGCAGCTCATACGTGGGGAAACACAAAACCTCTTAATCATAAGATTGAACTTCTATCATATTTTATTATTATCATTTTCACTTCTCCATGCATGTTAACTAGTGCTAATGGAGGTCTTCATCTATATTGCTAAAGCTCCTCAATCACATGGTGATCCATCTATTATTCCTACAAATTAAGATAGCTAGTGAAGATAATAACATATAATATAGCCTTACATATACATGTAAATTATGTAGGAGCCAAATCCCGTATTAAAAAAATTCATTTTTATCTCTTTTTTGCTTGAAAAGGTTTCCAATTACTAATTAGTTAAACAGTACTCAAATCCAATCATGTTGAAATATGCATTTTAGTACCCTTTTTTTTGGGCTGCATTTTAGTTCCTTCATATAGGCCCTTCTAATTAATATTGGGTGACTCTTAAGTACAAATACATGTGATGTGGGAGTAATTTAACCCGGCTCCAAGATGCATCAACAATAGCCAAGCAATTGGGGGTGCATTATTGGGAAATGTACTTATCCAGACCAAAGTGAACCCTTTATTTGTTTATTTATTCTTTTTTGAAAAAAAAAAAAAGAAAAAAAGGCCCATCAGGCAATAATTAGTTTCTTTTTGGGTTGAAGTTTATTTTTTTTCCTTTCCTTTTTTCTTTCCTACGTTTCTTTTATGTTGAGGACCCCATTCCATGACATGCTTTGCTTCCTCACTCAATCTCCTCTTTTGAGTACTTTTAAGTGGGGAGGGGGAAAAAGATACATATGCCAATTATGCTTTGATTCACAAATTGAACAACTGCAATTTGCTGCAGCATATATAATATGCTTTTGCCAAGAAGTAATGCCTTTGACCAATAATAAATCACAACCGCAAGGTAGCTACCTGTGTAGCCAAAGGAGACCCTCGGTGGATGATGATGAAGATATGATTTTCATTATCATCCTCATCTAATTTCCTATCATTTCAAATTTGAAGATTATATATATATACATAGATAGATAAGAGAACTACTGAATAGGCCAACAGGGATTTTGTTTGCATCATTTGTCAGATTCGTCACGCAGGCTGCAAGCACATGTTTGAAATGGAAAATTTTGGACATCAAATTGTAAAAAATCTGCGAAGATTTGGATCCAAACGCCAACCGTCATACTACTGTTTTAATTGGATACATCACCCATCTCCTAAATCTTTTTTCCTTATTTTTGGGTGGAGATGATCAACATATAGAGAGGTTTGTAATGAATTTGTACTCATTTATAATTGAGTATGTGGGAGAATGCTATTGGTATTTTACAACTAAATGAACTAACTGACCGCTTTAGAACGTAAATAATTACAAATATACCAACCAATTTCTTTTTTCTATTTTATGGTCAAGTTTGGCTTAAATAAGTTAAATAGGATACCCAATAGCTAACAATAACATAAATGGGCCAAAATTTTGATGAAGCGAATTGCACCAATTTTAACATTTGCAAGTTGATTCGACCCAAAGGGACACCTATATAAGTTTTCCTAGACTATTTTTTTAAAAAAAAAAAAAAAAGAAAGTGAGACTTAACTATTAACCACCACTTACTATAAATTTAAAGGAAAATAACACATACATATTCTACCAAGGTTTGAATCCCTGACCCCTCCAAACTCACACACACATTCTTCAAATTTTGGACCAACTGAACTAACCCCAGTTGGCAAGTTTGTCTAGACTATTTTGGTACGAGTGATGCAATTAGAATCTACAATAAATGGAAGTTAACTACTGAAATGTGCAAGCAGATAGGCTCTAACACCTATTTTGATCTGAATTTGTCTTGGCATTTGGTAACATCTATGTTTCTACTCTTCCTAATTTTCTACTAATCCTTGTACTCCCAAATGGGGACGTAGATCTGAAACAGGCTTAAACGAGCTAAGGGCCCAATTGTTAAAGACTTCTGGGCAATTAATGTGAGTAGAGAAAAAAGGTGGGACCTTAAAAAAAATTCTGAATATTTTGATTTTTCCAGTCAACAACAAATCACTTGGTAGCTGACTTGGTCATACATATAGTCAGGCATGACCACGTGAATTAGTGGGTGACACAGTTACGTACACATCTAGTATAAGTCGGTCACTAGGTGATTCCATGGTCACCAAGCCACTGTGGATTTCTCAAAGAAGAGCAAACCCGAACAGAAAGGCAATGCCACCGCCGTGGGCAATCATACTACTCTTAGTCTCAGCCCAAACGACACCCACAAGTTTCTTTAGCCATTCAACTACAGTCAGCTCCTTGACATCCTCCAAAATGTTGTCGTTCGCCACCCAAGCGACCTCGAAAGCGCTCAATCTCTAAGCGTGACACAACTCGCAAATAAATAGGACTTGTTTTAGACCTTGGCGCCGAACCCACTTCCGACTACCCGGATTCCTTCTCCTCCTGTAGTGACCTCGACGAGGCCCATAGTCACGAAGGATAAGAACACCGAAAAGTCCAAATGCCACGTGTAAAATATAAAATATAAAAAAATTAGGAAAAAGTTCATGAACACTCGTTTTCATAACTATATTTTCATAAATACCCGTTTTTATTTTTATTTCATATATATCCATTTTTATATTTTTTTTTTTTTAGAAATGTAGACCACCCATGTTATATATATGAAATGTAGACTACGGTATATATTTAATACATGAAACGTATACCGCAGTTTACGTTTCATGAATAAAAATTATACTAAAAATTGACACACATTTTAAAATATATACTATAAGTCAAATTTATAATAAAAAATATAAATTATGGTAAACATTTACATTGTAAATGTATACCGTTCATATTTTACATATAAAATATGTACCTCATATATAAAATTTACGTTGTAAATGTAGACCACTCATTTTATATATGAAATATGGACCATAAAAACAACTATTTTTGAAAGAAAAATTAGAAACAAATATTTATGAAAATAAATTTTAAGAACGGATACTATGTGTAAATTTCTCAAAAAATAATTCAAAAGAAAAAAATATTGGGCTTATTTCAAATTTCCAAGCCCAAAGTATAAATAATTGAAAAATTCTAAATAGGCTAAATTTTTTTAAAATCCGAGATTGATTTAAAAAAAATATTGCCTTTAAAAAAATTTTAAAAATAACACTTTTAATAAATATTTAGAACAATACTACTATTTTCAAAATTAGTATTTTTTTCAATGGTACTCAAGATAACCAATTGGGTTATTTGGTTTAACTAATCTAATTACTTAAGGTAACCGGTTAAGTTATCTCAAGTAACTTGATTAGATACTTCAAGTATCTCATCAATTAATAAAAGGTAGTATTTTTCTGAATACTTTTAAAAATAATATTTTTCAAATTAAAATCAGGGATTTTCAAACAATTTCAAAATCCGGAGTTTTTAAATTTTTTTGAAAAATTACCATAAAAAATCAAATTTTCTCAAAAATATATATTTACAATAATGGGCATGATTACCTCAAGATTTGTTGGCCCATAAATTTGTGCTAAACTATAATAAAGGAAGAAGAAATTTGCTAATTAAAACTTGGGTTTCCAACATTTCTACCTATAAAAACAAAAGGACTTACAAAAATATGGTGGGTCAGATTTTTTTCCCTATTCCCATACCATTATTTTTAGAAAAATATTATTTTAAAAAAAATTAGAAAAATATCATTTTTAAAATGGTTATAATTATTAGTGCTTGAAAACTTTACCATATATCAATTATACACTAATTATTAGAGCTGTAAAGTGATTGGATAAATCCACACGAGCTTTGCACTAGGCCTAGGCACAATCCGCCTAAAGTGTGGGTCAAATTAGCACAATCAAAGGCTCAGCCTACATTTTATGTGACCTGAGTAGACTTTGCTTATATAGGCCATACCTATGCATGTCAAATGTAGCCTAAAATGTGAGTCTAATTTTGTTATGTTGGTTTTAAAATAAATTGCTACAAAAGGGTGGTGGCCCCGGGTTTCAAAAAATTTTACAGATATTATAAGCTCATGTGAATTATTAACCATATATTAATCACTATTAATAAATGCTAGAGATTTAGAAAAGAACCTTTCGAAGCTCTGCAAGGGATCCTAACTTTCGTTTTATTCAGAAATACGATCGTTCAATCTAAGCCTCTTTTACAAATGAATAATTGAGTGGGCTGGAAAATATGATCGTATGTCTAAAGCTCTATTTTTTTGTTCTTATTATTTTTCTTAGCACATGAGAATAACAGGATCTGAATATTTTTTTTCAGAGAAAGTCTCACTTTTCTCTCTTTTTTTTGAGTGCTTAGAAAAATTGACTACTCATGAAAAGGATCGTATCTTTTTAAGAGCCCTATAAACACATTTCAAAATTGGAATAATACGGAGATAGTTTTTTTTTTAAAATATATATAATTTTTAATAAAATTTTAATTAAAATTATTTTATATACACATGCATATAAATATATATATATATATATATATATTAAAAATACATCTCTACATTTTGGGAGGTGTCACACACCACTTTATGGTGTGCATTAAAAAATTATCCCTTTCTTAATATATAATTTTAATTAACTATTAATTAAAATTATTTTATCTATCATTATTATTTTCAAACTTAAATTTAAAATTTAAAATTTAAAAATAATAGATTAAATCATATCTAATTCATGAAATTTAAATTTGAAATATTTAAATTTAAAATTACAAATTTAAAAAATGTTTTCAAACTATTTAATAATATTTATTTCATAATTTGTGTCTAATATTTTCTAAATAATTAATTAATATTTATCCATAGTTTTGTAATAACAATTATTACAAGAATTAACGTTGTCTAGAGAACTTTTCTCTGTACTTATTATTTGAGAAGAGTAATATAAATTAAACAATTTAATATCCTACAATCATACATAATTCACTACAGTAATTAGGAGTTAGAATTGAGAACATGTGGACCTATAATTCAAGCTCTAATAAATTTGGATAACTAATTAAACTGTTTAATTACTATGTCTCATTTATTAATTCTAAAGTTACTCCACTATAAACCTGAATTAGTACTCTTAAAATTATAGAGTGAAAATTTACTCGAGAAACTATCAAGCAATCCATCAATATAATCATTACATATGAGTTAATCTTCCATGAATAATTCACAATTAGGGTTAAGTTTATTATGCTAACCTCCCTAATTATTTCTTTATTCTTAAGTTCCAATAATTCTCTAATGAACAGATAATTCACAATCTTATTCTAAATTGAGTGTTCAACTGTTTAAGTCTCGAATTACTACTTAAAGGAATTATTCTTTTGACTTCCAAATGGAAGAGAATGAATTCCATATTTATATATTATCATTTCCCACTATATGTTAAACTATATTTCCAAGATACAAGAGTTTAGAATATTTTAAAAATAAGACTATCGAATAAGTCAAAAAATATAATTTAACAAATAGGAATGTGTTAAATACTCAGGATTAAGATTTCATAAATGACCATCTTAATAATAAAATTAATTCTTCTTCAAAACAGAAGATTATTGGAGAATAAATTTTGTCGAGTCTAGTCAAATATAATCAACATTATATTAAGTGTCTTTATTCTAATATCACTACATTAATAACCCGGATAAGATTACCACATTCTCAGTGAGAATAAACTGTAATAGTAACTTATCAATTAAAGATTCCAAACTTTACTTATCTATTATGAATAATTTAGATTATTTAACTATAAGCTTACTCTTGTTGTAATTCAATAATTGAATAATAAGTTTTATAGTATTATAAATAAACAAGGAATTTTAATATTAATATTCTAACAATATAATATTAGAAAACATAAAATACATAGGCAAACAAGAAAATTGTAAATTTTCTTTATTTTTAGCAATATTACAAACAATCCATATATTTTAGGGCACTATCCCTGATACGTTATTGTTTTATACTTTAAAATATGAGTTTTTAACACTTTTACCTATAATAACACAAAAGAGTTACAAAAATATAGAGATCAGGTTATTTTTTCCAATTTCCATATGTTTTTATTAAAAAAATATCACTTTAAAAAAATTCAAAAAATACGATTTTTAAAATAGTTACTAGTTACTTATTTCTAAAAACTGATTCTTGATTATCAATTACTAGTTGTAAATACTTTTGGCCACTAGTTATCAGTTTCTGAAAACTGATTACCAGTTACTAGTTACTATTTTTTAAAAAATGATATTTCTCGTAATCCTTTTTTAAAAAATGACATTTTTCTAATATAAACAGTATCATATATACAAAAATGTAGCCTACCATATTTTTCAAATTTGTTTTCTAAAAATGTCGCATAAGACCTAATTTCCCTTAAAATATCAAATATGTATTTATATAGGCTAAAATATAGGTCTAAAATAAATTTATATTCTATTAAAATTTGAATAAATTGAAAATAAATAAAATAAGTAAATATATAACATTAACACCATATAAATAAAAATATTTAATTAAGAATTTTTTAAAAATTTTAATTGAAATATATTTAAAATTATAAATAAAATGACTAAATAGGGGCTTACTATGGACTTGCAAAAATATGGATCGGGTCGGGCCGATATGCCTATTGTTAAGGCCTAGCATAGTCCTTGCTATATGTACCGGGTCGAGCTGATATTATGCTTTTTCTTTGGAATATGGCTCGACCCACATTAGCATCTCTACCACTTATAAATACCTTTGGTTACTAATTACCAATGCTCAAAAATCAATTATCGGTTGCTATTTATTATTTTAAAAAATTGCATTTTTCTAAAAAAAAATTTAAAAATAGTATTTTTCTAAGAAACAAATACGATATCAGATCTAAAAAAAGAACCCATCGTATATGTCTAATTATTTTATAAAAAATATCGTACGAGGCTTAGTTTTCACTTAGTACTTTTGTTAGTCATATTTTTACTGAATACTTTGAGGAAATTAGTTCATATACAGATTTTTTCGAAAGAAATTTGAAAAATACAGTGGATCAACTTTTTTCTAATTTCTATACCGCATTTTTTAAAATTAATTTTATTAGAATGTTGTTTTTTTTAATATAGTTACCAGTTATCAGTGTTTGAAAATGGTTACTAGTTACCAGTTATAATACATATCTTTTATTTTGTTGTTCATTTTTTTCCTCTTTTTTGTACTTTTTATTATTTTTTTCTATTTCTATTACTAGCTAAAATATTTTTCTTCTCTCTCTTTTTTTTTTATTATAGTTTAAGTACTTTTGGCTACTAATTACTAATGTTTGAAAATGGGTGACTGGTTACTAAGTACTATTTAAAAAAATGCTATTTTCCTAAAATTATTTTAGAAAATATCATTTTTCTAAAAAATAAGATATGAGATTTTAGGGAAAAAAAAACTGACCAACCATACTTTTGTCATTTTTCTTTTGTTTTGTAGATAGAAGTTTTAGAAACCCAATATTTTTTAATTAAAACTATTATTTATGAAAATATTCCCAATGGAAAGAGAATGACCTGATCTGGAGTAATTTGTGCCAAAATGATGTTTCAAGGACTATTTTTGAAATGACATTTTAGGAGTGTTAAAATATTAGTGAAAAGTAGTCATTAGATTTTTAATCATAAAAGTTGTCTAAAATTGTCACTAATTTACTGATTATTTGTCATTAATATTGTGATACTTCTAAAAAAATCATTATACAAAGTACTATTGGAAAATATGGGTCTTACAGTCATAATGATTGAATTTTTGGCCTATTATAGGTAAATGACCAATATATATCGAGTGTAAAACATGATGTATCCAATACATAAACTAAAGACTGATATATATATATATATATATATATAAATAAAAGTAGATATACTAAGTGTAAAATATATATACTTAACTATGTAGCTTAAAAAATGGATATTTATTAAAATGGTATAAGAAAAAACACCCAATCTAATTTCTCAAAAATTATTTGGGGGCATCTCACAATAATCTTGTCCCAAAGTCTAAAATGTTGAAAAAAAGTGAATCTAACACTATTACCCACAAAAATAAAAAGAATGCAAAAATACAGTGGGTTAGTTTTTTCCCCCAATTCATGTACCACTTTTTTTAGGAGAATATCATTTTTATAACAATTTTTAGAAAAATATCATTTTTAAAAATAATTATTAGTTACTAGTTTCTGAAAACTGGTTATCAGTTACTATTTATTAGTGAATAGTTATATACTAGTTATAAATACATTTAGTTACTAGTTACTATATTAAAAAATGATATTTTTCTAAAAATGCGGTACCGAGTCTAGAAAAATTGAGCCTACTGTAAATTTATAATTCTTTTCTAAAATAGTCGTAGATAACCTAATTTTCCCATGAAAAAGTCCCTAATGGCCTCATTTTTTAAAAAAGAAATTCTAGATTTATTTAGAAAAATATCATTTTCCAGACGTCTATTTAGAAAAACACTACTAGTTAGGTCCATTTCCCGGTGAAAAGAGGAAATTTGATTTTTGTGGTAATGTTTCAAAAAAATTGAAAAATCCTAGATTTTGAAATTGCTTGAAAAATTCTAGATTTTAATTAGAAAAGTACACTTTTGAAAGTATTTAAAATAATGCTATTTTTTATTAATTGATGCGATACTTAAAATAACCAATCAAGTTATCTGAGGTAACCAGTTAATTATTAACTTGACTGGTTACCTCACGTAATTAGATTTGTTACCCTAAATAATCTAACTGGTTACTTTGATAACGTTGTAAAATACTAATTTTGATGAAAAAGTGGTATTTTAAAAATATTAATTAAAAATGATATTTTTCCAAACGACTTTAGCATTTTTAAAAAAATTCAGCCCATAGAATTTTGTAGAGGAAATTTGATTTTTTTTATGGTTACTTTTTAAAAAAAATTAAAAAATCCCAGATTTTGAAATTTTTTGAAAATTGTCGATTTTAATTAGAAAAATACCACTTTTCAAGGTATTTAGAAAAATACCACTTTATATTTATTGATAAGATACTTGAAGTAACTTGACCATTTAGGTCAAGTAACTAGATTAGTTACTCCAACTAATCTAATTAGTTACCTTAATTTTAAATGAAATGGTATTTTTCTAAATATCTATTAAATATATTAGTTTTCTAAAAAATATTTAAAAAGTGATATTTTCAAAATCAATTCTTGATTTTACAAAAAAAAATCAAGGGTTAAGTAGGAAATTGCTAATTTTTTTTTTTTATGTTTATCTAAATTTACTACTAGTATTAGATTCTACCACATTTGGGAGCGAATTATTGAAGAATTTGTTAAGAATTCATCATTTATTTATCAAGAATCCATCAAGATCATTACCGACATCAATAATCTGTCAAGAATTGATCAAGATTGTTAAGAATCAGTCAAGTTTTCATCAAAAACCCGTTAAGATCGTTGTTGAAATTAATAATCCATCAAGAATCTATCAAGATTGTCAAGAATCTGTCAAGATCGCTGTCGATGTCAAGAATCCTTTAAGAGCATCAAGAATTCGTCAAGAATTCATCAAAAATTCATTTTAAAAAATAGTATAGCGGTAGATTTAATTAATGAGGAAAAAAAGTGGTGTACAACTAATTTATTGAGTTGACTAGATATCTGACCATTCTTTTGGCCTAAAACTTATTACATATCTAAGTCCAAATGCTTATAGTAATATGTCTAACTTAGAGATCCATTATAATACTATACCTAAAATATTCATAAATGAATGCAACAGCCTATCCTTCATTTGCAAAGATGAACCATCTACTCCGACGGCACCGAGAACCCAGAGACCAGCGATGACTTCTATAGCGGTGAAGATCCTATCGGTGGCAGAACTTTCTAGAAATCTTAATTTGGTGGTCGAGGAAGGAGAAGATGATGAGACGGTAGTTGATGGTAAGAGGGAGTTGCCCTAGCCTCCATGATGGATTTGTATTCGTTTTATGGATCGAGAGGCCCTACTTAATAATTTTACCAATTATCCAAAGAGTGAAAGAAATATACTTGTTTTGTTTAGAATCGATTTTTATATAAATATTAATTAAATTAACTCACTTATAATGCCTCCTCACACACACTCAGACTAAACTATATTTTTTTAATTAAATTCGTCAAAAAATGTTTTTTAAATTTTGTGAGTACACATTTTACACAAGAAAAATATTAATGAGCAAAAAATAATTTCTTTCTTGGAAAATGTTTTCATTCCTCTATATTAACAAATCAACATAATTCAGTAGTCTTATATAATAAGAATTATATTTGTGTTTCATATATTATTTGTTCAGTTCATAAACTTATGAACTTATGAATTTACGTACTAATAGTTCTTTATTTAGTTATATACTTACTACTTAACAAGGGCAAAAAATTTTCCTTTTTTTTAATTTAAATTGTTATTCTTGTTTGGTTCATTGTGTATTCAGTTCGTAAAGTTATGTGTGTAGTTGAAAAATTTATGAATTATTCAAGTTATGGGTATAGTTCATAAGTTTATGTGTGTGGTGCAAAAACTTATGTGTATGATTCAGAAATTTATGTATGTGGTTCATAAACTTACGTGTATGATTCATATATTATTTGCTCAGTTTTTTTTTTTTTTTCCCAAAGATAGGGCTGATAGTAGGACGTTTGTCATCAAAAGAGAAGAAGCATTAATAATGTGATTATAGAAGCAGTAACTTAGAACAAAATGAAGTTCTTCTATGAGAAAATGGTCGTGGAGCTTTATTATTGGGCCAAAAACAAAAAGAGAAGATGTTATGAAAACGATTTAGAGAAAAAAATGTAGAAAGAGAGAGAGAGAGACATTATATTACTATTTTGATGAACATTACTAGTATTGTATGTTTAAAATAACAAATTTTTTTAAAAAATATTTTTAGTAGATAATAAAAATCGATATCATTTTATTCTTATACTTAAATACATAGTTTCAAATGTAGTTTAGCAGATACATTTTCTCAAAACCTTCAAAGAAAGACTAACTACAACTCAGAATAATATATATATATATATATATATATATATATATGTATGGTTACTAATCTAGTAGGTATTTTTTTTGACCTATGTGTAGGTATTTTTTTAGTCATTGGATTACCATTTAATAGTGATCCAATAGCTGTAATAAAGTGTATGAAAAAATATGCATCATTAATGTTATTTCCCTCTCTTACTTTTTAATATAAAACAATTTGTAAGAAAAATTTTCATTGGCCAAAATGATACCTATATATAGGTAAAAAAAATCTATTGGATTGGTACCCTATATATATATGTGTATATATATATATATATATATATATATATCTTCTTCAAAATATGTAATACTGTGAGAATTCTATAAGTTGTGTTATTATGGTCATTTTACTTGCGTCGATTGCACTTTATTTGCTTCTTATTGAAATCACTCGCAAAGAGGATTATTTTCTTTTTCGGCTCCAAATAACCATGATAATGAATAATAATAGATATATTTGTTATACCAAGAAATATATCAAAAATAAATATGTAAAAAATTACAAGTAAATCAGTTACATAAAAAATAAACTAGGTTACATGAGTCAATAAATAAGGTGCACAAGCACATAAAAAAAAAATAAACTAGGTACATGAATCACTATGTCAAATGAGGCTAGTTCAGTTAGTCGAAAGTTTAAAAAATGTATGTATAAATTTAGGAGTCCAGGATTCAAGTTTGGTAGTGACAAAAAAAAGGCTCTAATTCGAAGCCAAAAAAAAAGCACATAGTCTATATATTACAAAAATATAGTTTAAATTTTTATCAAAATAAGAGAATTTTAAAACCTACAACAGGTATATAAAAAAATAAAATACGTACATCACTATACATACAAGGTTTATAATAATATAAACCACAATAAAAAGTTTAGAAACCAAATACAAAGTACTAAAAATTTTCAACAATACTATATCACAACAAAAAAATATACCACCACAAAAATTATATATACTACAACCACAAATATATGAACTAAACTATGAATAATGAACATGCAATAATCATAAAATACTAATACCATATGCTACCTCAAAAATCCTATATACCACTTCCAAAAATTTATGAACGAATAAAGAAAATACTTAATGTATTCGTAAACAAAAACTACAGAATATAAACACTATATACCTACACAAAATGGCATATATACTACGACAAAAAATTCATGAACTAAGCTAAATAATGAACATCTTCAGAAACAAAACCATCAAATAGTAATGCCATATGCCACCATAAAAAAGTATTTGTACCACGATAAAAAAATTCATAAATCATTATTAATTACGAAAAATAATTCAAAAATTATATACAACGGCCAAAATTACCATATACTACCTCAAAAATCATATATAACCAAAATATATAAATCAAACAAGAAAATACCTTATATGTTTATATGAAAAAAAAAGACTAGAGAAAAGAAACATTGTATACCAAGGTAAAAATTATATATACTGCGATAAATAATTCATAAACCGAATTAAAATAGTGAAAATCTTCGGCAATAAAAGTCAACGAATAGTAATACCATATAATACTATAAAAAGCATATGTATCATAACGAAAATTCATGAACTAGTATCAATTATGAGAAATAATTCAAAAATATATAAAATAACACAAATAAATATTAATTAATGACAAAAAATATTATATAAGAAACTAATAGTAGTTGCAAAACAAATTGACAATAAAAATCAAAAGCTCCAAAATAAGACCCAATACAATAAAATAAAATCAAAATATACGATACAATCAACTCAAAATCAAGAAATTAATATATACATAAACAAGATCAAAGTCAAGATCGATTCGATCATTGCAAATAGAGAAATCGCCTAAAATATTGGAGATTCGAGAAGATGAACCAAACAACGTCAGAGAAGAAGAACAATGGAGAGAAATATCAGAAAGCAACCAATTCCGACGAAGATCTGAAGAGAAGAATGAAGATTCTAGAAGAAGGAAACAGAAAATCAATAATGGAACGAAAAAAAAAGAAAGAGAAGGAGAAAGAAGAATGGGAATGATTCAAAAGAAAAAAAATGAAAAAAAGATGAACAATTTTAATTAAGGGTGAAATCAGAAAACAAAATCTTTATTATCTAAAAAGCTTTTATAAGTTAGACATTTTGCTATAAATTTTAAATGATGGACATATACTTAATCAAATTTAAAAAAGTAGACATATACCACATTTTTTCTAAATTATTCAAAATTCAGCCCGTTCGGAATTTTTCAATTTTTGGTATTTAGGCGTGGAATTTTGTAAGAAACCCCGGGAGAATTGATTTTGGCTCAATGGGTTTGTAACTGGATTACAATCTATTATGGCCAACCTAGAACGAAGTATCAAGCCCAATCAAGGACCTCCTGAGTCCAACGTGAACCTAGTAGCTCCCGTCGTACATGGTCATGATGGTCTGGTCAGATTAGTCAAAATATTAAACCTTAAACAAGGTGCGTGTCCAATATAATAAGTATATAAATTGTACTATTTAGTGTTCACTGAATACTGATCAGAATCTAAATTTTAGTCAAATTGGCACGTGACTTTAATTTTCAATACTTTTTTAGCTTGGAAAAATAGATAATCAAACAAAATTGGAACACAAAACTGGACCAAGTCATCATGGATTTTTTTTTCGTACAAGGGATAGTGAAAAATAAAACTATGATTAACTACTATTATTCTTATAAATTCCACTCAATTAAGCCATTCAGCCTAGATCTAGCTGAAAGAAGCTTAACTAAGCTGAGTCATGAATGACTTTGTTGTAATCTTGGCATTATTTTCGTAGTAATCAGTAAAGTTAGAGTATATTTTTGTTTAGCTGACTATCAAAACGCAATCTTTCTTTCGTTCATTCTTAGAAGTAACTATCATTAGCAATGGAAGTTAAAAGGATAATTATATAATTAAGGAGTTAATCCAAACATACTTAAAATTCCAAAAATATAAAGTTTTTAGCAGTACTTTCTTTTACATTATTGTCTGTATCTATTCTATTAAAGTTTCTTGATAATATAATAAGAATCATACTAAGGGATTTTACTCAGTGTTCTACATTTCTAAATCGCTTGACATGGTAGATGTCGGTGAATTAAAACCTAATATTAATAAATTTAGTAAGTGACAAATGATACATCATATCGATTATTATTAAAAACATGAGATATTTGGTGAGAAACTTAGCATTATTTATCTAACAAAACCATTAATGAGTCCAAATAACAAACTGAAAATATAACGCAGCTACTAGCATTTATAAGTCATTCCACCTTAGCCTATCTTATATGTAAAACTAAGCATAAAACGGAAAAAGAACAAAAGAGAAGATCAAATAAAAACAAAAGGATAATCACAACAATATCTCCTGGATTTAATGAAATACTTAATGTATCTTTTCAATTTTATAAATTATAAACATATCTCATCTGATTAGTAAATTAATATAAATTTCATTAGTTTAATTTATTATATCAAAATTAACAAATAAAATGTCAAAATTAAACTCTCTCTAAATTTTTAACAAATAATTTTTTTTGAAATGACTAAAAAACCATTATTTAAATATAATTAAATAGCTAAAAAAATAAAAAATTTCTTTGAAAATATTATACAAAACTTTTCATCACAAAATTTTCTTATTCTTAATTTTTTAGTCATTTTTCTCTTTTTTTCTTTGCTAAAAATTATTTATTATTCTTTAAATAATATTTGTTTTGTTACAAATTTAGAAAAAATTTTTGACTTTAATTTTAACTTAATAAACTATAAAAATGAAATTTATATTAATTTATTAATTAAAAGAGATACTTTTATAATTTAATGAAAACTGAAATGATAAGGACATTTCATCAAAATCTTGGAATATTTTTGTTATTATACCAAAACAAAATTAGCGAACGACCAATTCTAACTTCTCCGAGAACAAGGTTGGAACCAACCTATCACAAAACTCCACGTGTCAAAATCCACCTCTCCTGCTTATTCTCCCTGTTTTTACCCTGTAATTTTTCTTTTTCTATTTTTTTAGAGAAGAAAAGTTGAATAGAAGGTTCATGACAAGAAGAATAGAGTCCATCCCATGAGAGCATGAATCTTTCCCTTTTGATCTCATCTGAGCTCGGCTCAAGCGAAATTTACAACGCTTATTTATACGAAAACCCAACGTAACCGAAAAATAGGATAATATTATACAGTTGGTTGTTTTTGGTTTCGATTTCAAAACAAGAAAAAGGCAAAGACAGACACCAAGGATTTGAACCAAAAACCTCTGGCTTTGTCTACAAAAATGCCTTCTCACCAGATTTTACCCATAACCCATCATCACCCTTCTCCTCCTTTTTCTGGATCGAACCCATCTTCAATCTTGCCCACTGGTCCAGCTTCCGCAGATGCAATGTTGCTCAAGCTTGAAAACGACGACCCAACTGCCCGCCTTCTCATTTCGTCGTCGTTTGAAGACGAAATGGCCTCCTTCAAGCCCATTAAGCCTCCTCTTCTTCCCAGGGCTTCGAGCTATACGACAATAACTTCTTCTTCTTCTTCTGCCGCTGCTTCAACGACAACGACGGCCGCAGCAGCCACCACGGCTAAGAGCTTTTACCAGCAGCGGCGACGGAGGATCGCCAGTGAGGACTCTCTGTCATCGTTATCTGACGGCGAAGGCCGCCGATCTTTGGGGCGTGAAGTTGGGCATGCGGCTGCTGAGACGTTCTTGTTGACTCGCTTGAGTCTGAAGCTTTTGAGATATCTTGGGTAAGTGAGCTTCTATGGAGTTTTGGGTCTTTTTCTGATACGGGAATAGTTTTATTGTTTTGTGGTTGTGATTTTCTTGACTCGTTTTTGAATACCCATTTCGGCATTTCGACTAGTTTGTTGAGTAAGCTTCGTTTTTAGTTTGTTTATTTTATTAATGGAGTAACTAAACTGCAAAAGCTGGCCTTTGTTGTCAATCAATGGAGGATGAAGGACTTAGTACTGTTGGATGGAATTAAGTTTATTTGAGGTTTATGATAATTGCCATTGAGATAAAAACTTGTTTAATGTTTTTAATTTTGAAGAAAAAGTTTCAACACATCAAGCTAAACATTGCTGATTGGACCTGCTATACTCTTGAAGCATCTACATTGGCTAACCGCAATTGGAAAAAGTAAAATGATAAAGACAATCAATTTCGTAAAGAATGGTGCTACTGGACATTAGTAGTAGCTCGATAACTTATGTTTCGTAAAACTTTTTACTTTTGTGGGTGTGACGTATTAAGTTGGCCGTTAATTTGAGGATGAATGATCTTGAAAAGTGACCTCTTCAAAAGGGAAAAGTTTGGTGGAAAGAACATAGGGAAAACTGCTAAGAAGAGAGATAATCTAAGATTTGCAAGCTGTTGAACTTGCTGGGTTATTGCCTAGTCTATATTAGGATTCTAGGCATCAGATTATATAACCATCCTGGTATCTTCTACATTCAATAGAAAATGATACCTTTAAGAGGTATTCTGCTTTGTGTTGTTTATGCTGACAAGCGTTCTTGCATCCTAACTTGTACTTCTAATGCTGCTTTGAGAATTTTTTTTTTTAATCTCTCAGAGTTGGACGTTTTCTGACCATTTATCTTATATTCAGGGTAGGCTACAGATGGATTACAAGATTTCTTGCCCTTGGTTGTTATGCATTGTTACTTGTGCCAGGCTTTTTTCAAGGTCTGCAACAGTCATAACGATCTGTTTAGAATTTGGGATATTTTTGTTCTTAGTGATCATCTAAGTAGAGTTCAGAAAGTTCAATCAACGGTATAATAACTAGTATGCTTTCCCATTTCAGTTGGTTACTACTATTTCTTCTCCAGTCAGATCCGCAGAAGTGTTGTTTATGGTGATAAACCAAGAAATAGGTAGGATATCTCTTAACTTTGTTCCCTTTCTTGTGCACTTTTATGTAATAAATTGCTTGATTTATGGATTTGTGGCATTCATAGCTGAAAGTTGTTTTGCAGGTTGGATCTCTATCTACCCAAAAATAGTGATGGGCCAAAACCAGTCATTGCATTTGTAACCGGTGGAGCCTGGATTATTGGGTGAGTTAGGTCTCTCTTTGGTAGAGTATCTTTGAACACTCAATGATGGTTAGTAACACCATCACATCTTATGTTAACCTTTTTGCAATGTAAATCTTAAAGTTGTATATAATGGGCCCAGACATCTGGCTTTGTTTATCTGAGTAAACTGGAACTATTTTCATAACTTAAGACGATATATTTTTTAGATGGTTAATAGGACAAATGAAAGAAACGTGCAAGTAAAGAGCTGGTGGTTCTGCAAGTGAAAACATATGTAACTTTTCTGGTTGCATAATAATAAATTACTTATGTTTTAGTATTGCTTTTTTGCTGATGCAGCTATAAAGCATGGGGTTCTCTTTTGGGACAACAGTTATCAGAAAGAGACATTATTGTGGCGTGCATAGATTACAGGTTATATTTTCTTCTTGAAACAACTATGTAGTGTACAAATATAAATTCAATTGTCAATTATGTCTAACTGTGATGACAACATTTGTGAAATCTTCATGTAGGAATTTCCCTCAGGGAACCATCAGTGATATGGTAGCAGATGCTTCTGAAGGTATCTCATATGTGTGCAATCATATTGCAGAATATGGAGGTGATCCCAATAGGTAGTATATTCATTTTTGGTGTAATTTCTTGCATATACATCCACCACTACACACACATATGCGTAGATACATTATGGCTTTTGTTGCTATGCTAAAAGTGGTGTTATCATGCTTTTCTTCTCTAGGATTTATCTAATGGGACAATCAGCTGGTGCACATATTGCTGCTTGTACTCTGGTTGAACAGGCAATCAAGGAGGCTGGTGAAGGAGAGAGCACTTCTTGGAGCGTCTCCCAGATAAAGGCTTACTTTGGTTTATCTGGAGGGTAAGTGCTTCTTCACATTTTTAACAACCTTTTGATATACTCTCTCTTAAGATGATTCCTCTGACATGACATTACATCTTGATAGAACTTACCCAGAGTTTAGGATGATCAACCAGATTGTTTGGAGGCCATAAGTAGTGATTTTTTATTTTTTATTTTTTGTTTTATTTTTTATTTTTTAAAATAAAATTTCATTTTTATCGTGCTGGGCATGGCAGATTGCAGTGATCAACCAGATTCTTTGGAGGCCATAAGTAGTGATTTTTTATTTTTTATTTTTTTAAAATAAATTTTCATTTTTATCGTGCTGGGCATTCCAGATTGCAGTGCTTTTATGGCATTGAAAACTTTTCTGATTAAGTTTCTGAATCTGGACCTGCATGACTCTGATATAGCCATGCAGGGGTTTTGAGTTGTTTCGCATTGGCTGAAGTTGAATCTTCTTATGCATAGCTTTTAATTAATGTGGCTAGTGGTTGAATGATAAAACACTTATTCAATGCCAATCCAACCGATACATTGTTGGATGAGTTACTGATAGTCATATGATTTTGGTTAATCACGGATTAAAATGTCACACATGTAAGCAAAATGTTCTGCAATGATCATTAGTTTTGCCTTCATCTGTGATGACATTCTTGCTTCTGCTCCTTTAAAACACTTTTATATGATAAGACTCCTGCTGTTGAGAGAAATTTATAATAATGATAATAAAATCTTGTACCTATTTAAGAGTATTTATTGCAACATGCACAAACAGGTATAATTTGTTAGACTTGATAGACCACTTCCACAGTCGAGGTCTGTACCGCTCAGTCTTTTTAAGGTACTATATTCTTCAAACTTTAGAGTGCATATTATGTTTCTTAAAATTTGCTTGTCACCTCATTTCTGCTTACTAAACCTTTTTATAGCATAATGGAAGGGGAACAATCCCTTCAACAATTTTCTCCGGAAGTGATGGTTCAGGACCCAAACATTAAGAATGCAGTGTCTCTCCTGCCTCCTATTGTTTTGTTTCATGGTACAGCAGATTATTCAATACCATCAGACTCCAGGTAAAAGTGCCTCTGAGATCAATATTTAACCCATACCTTTTTTTTCCCTTTTCTTTTCTTTTCTTTTCTTTTCTTTTTAATAATTAATGGTCAGTAAGTCTTGTTATGGACCATAATACATGTCCAATAGTTTCCTTAGGCTTTGACTAATATTTTCTTTTGTGCAGCAAGAATTTCGCAGAAACTCTTCAGAGGCTTGGAGTCAAAGCTGAATCAATTTTGTACGAAGGAAAGACTCATACGGATTTGTTTCTTCAGGTAAAGGGGACTTAAGATTCATTTTCTCTAGTTGCTTTTTTCCATATGTATTCTTTGCATTGAAGGAAGACTCGGTAATGCGTCATATCATTCTTGTCTATACAAAATTTTCCTCTCAATTTAGTCTTCAAACTAGCCAAAAGTTGCTCTCTTAGTTTTCTCTTTTCATTCTATCTCATATCTACCAACTGAATAACCTTTCATTCTCGTCCAGTGCAAAATTGGAATAGATTGAAATGCTGATTCTTCTATGGTTCTTCAAGAACTACTTATTTTCCTCTTTCAAATCTAATTCTCTTTATATGCTTCAATGTTTGTGATGTTAAAATTATTGCACTTCCTTTTTCTTGAAGTGAACACCAATTCATTAGTCTTATCAAGTATCCTACATTCTTCTCCTCTGTCCATTTAATAAGTTTATCATTTGTGGGGCTTGCTATTCAGGATCCTATGAGAGGTGGTAATGATAAAATGTTTGAAGATTTACTAGCCATCATTCATGCTGATGACTCAGCTGCCCTGGCTAAAGATGCCACAGCTCCTCCAAGAAGACGACTTGTACCTGAATTCATGTTGAAATTAGCTCGGAGTGTCAGTCCATTCTGATCACTCTCAATTAATTGATTTAGTCTGAAAGCGCATAACTTGTAGATTCAATCTACTCATTCTGTATATACCACACTAATTTCCCTTAATTTTTTTGTCACCTTCACTTTTCCCTCCCTCTTCTCTTCTCATAGACAATTTATCCTCGTATACACTTATTTTCATCGATATACCTCACTTCACTTGTCTGGACACTGTAACTAAAAGGAAAAATAATGGAAAGGAATATGGATTCAGGATCATACTTTGGCCCAGATTGTCAAATCTTAATTTTTATTTCATCAGTATGACTAACATGGAATCGCACTGATCAACAAGAAAGTTTAAGACAGATTACAAAAAACACAAACAAACTAGAAAAAGAGAAATACATATGCGTCTAGCTTCCCTCGTCCTGTAAAAAATATTCAGCCAAGTTAGTGCTTTGCTGCAGCTTTTCCACCTTTGCCCTGCACAACCAAACATGATTTTGTAGTGATATATATTCAAGTTCCTGAGAATTCAACATTAGCTAAGCATACAAGTAATTTTTGCGAAAATGGGATACCTTCTTCTTGGTTTCCTGTGGCTTCTGTGCGGCCTTCTTGGTTGCCGGCTTTGAAGCTGTAGCTTTTGCTGGACCCTCACCAGCCTTGGCAGGCTCTTTCTTGGCCTGGCCAAAGAGCTGAGTGCCCACTGGTTTTTCAGCCTTGACAGATGCCATAACTACTACCAAAACAGTTTACACAAGTTTTAAGTAATAAAAACTATATGTGCTACTGGCTTGCCTTACCATAATCACTTACAACATAACCTATTTATAACTGAGTTTTGCTCAATTGTAACAAAGGAATTGGAATCACAAGTTACAACAAGAAAAGGTGATGATGAAAGGGGAATGGTCGCATTTCAGGATAATGGAATAACTGACATGGGGAGCACTTGGAAGGATAGAGCATCAGATGCTTTGCTTATGAAAATTTTAACTGCCATTATTTACATATACACACCAATCTAGCTAATGGTATGAAACGAGTGTGAAAAGCATCAATCTTATAAAGGAAATAATATGCTATCGACTGAATCACCACTCAGGGCACTCACCAAGAAATATAAATATTTTGCTAGCTAATAGCTATTTTTGAAAAAGGGCTTGAGATTTCAAAAGACGAATGGATGAATGAGGTTTGTTTGATATCAGAATACATCAGATTTGGTGTTAAAGAATCATATGCAAACTTTACTGTTGGTAACTATAAGGGGTTTAGGAGAAGGCTGATTCTCAAAAAGTAACTAAAAAATGTCTATTGTTTTATTTTTTTTTTAAATGCCCTTTTACATTAATATAATATAGAAAAGGAACATTTTGAAAAACGAGTGTCCAAAACAACCACCCACTCTAATTTTCTAAACTGGAAAGAGGAGCTCCAACTGCTTTAATTTGTTTTATCTTATGTGATTTTACAACCAATCTCTTCGAGCATTAGAAACCTTCTTAAAGAAAACACACGGGCAAAGAAACAAGAAGAAAACACAAATTTGGCTCGTCGCTACTGGGTTCGTTCCTTGGCAGGGGAATTATATTTATCTATGTTTTTTTTTTCTATAGTAAATATATTACTTATTATATTTGAGTAAATCTCTCGTATTCGCGTCGAGAGTGTTTGCATGGTCTAAGTTATCAAGTTGTTTGTCTACAGTTTGAGACGATGAATTCATAGATTGAATAAGAGTCGATCATCTTTAATGATTATAGCTCTTTTGTCCTCCCATTATGCGGGTGTTATTTGTTAATATTTGCTAAATTGTGTGTTCTTAGGGTAAAAAAATGAACTTTGGTGGATGAAAAAAAAATATCAACCAAATCCTATTGATGTTGGTTGAGATCTGTTGATGGAGGTTTTATCAACAATAAATTTATGAATAATTAAGAGATGTGGCTTGTGTAAACTGAGGTAAATAATCAAAGCAAATAAAGAGACACGGATTTATAGTGGTTCGGCTCCAANCACTATATTGATGAATATTCAAGGGTACAATACTCGAATGCTAATGGAGAACGCTCAAGACTTAGACCACCCTAAGCGTGTGTTTGCTCTAACTTTTACTCTCTCTGACTTGTTTCTGCCCAGAATGTCTGATGATCCCTTCAGAACACAAAGCCCCCCTTTATATAGACTGTAGAGACCCTATCCCACTAGGTTCCTTATTCAACTAGGATCCTAATTTAAACAAACGGGTAACTATACAATTGGGTAATTATCCAATTAAGTAATTGGATAATTATTCAAAACGGATAACTGGATAATTACAAACAATACAATTAGATAACTACTCGAAAAGGATAACTTAGTTACTCGCAAATAGGAGTCTTCAGTTTCCCTTTCCTTGTAGGTTTCCTTTACTACATTTACCTAGTTCCCTCTTCTTGTAGGTTTCCTTTATAGTGTTTTTGTGTTTCCCCTTTCCTATAGGTTCCCTGTTTATTAAGGAAAACTATACGGAGAAGGTCGCACAAAAATCTGCAGAAGAGGTCGCATGCAAGCATCACGGAGAAGGTCGCATGTAAACATCACAGAGGAAGTCGCATATATTCTTTATGTGGAAGGTCGCACATATCCTTCACAGAGGAGGTCGCATATACATCATATGCAACCTTAGGATTTTAGACCGTACAACAAGATCTATTGAATAAAATATTAACATTGAAATATCTTAAAAAAAATAAAAATACAAAAGAAGAAAAAACAACACTAGAAAGAGACAGTTAAAATAGGGAGGTAATTATTAGATGATACGGAGAAAAAGGTGGGTACCCGGTGATTGGGTATGCGGACAAGCAACATTTTAGAGAAATTAGGAGGAGAAGTACGAGTGCTTTCCCGCCCTTTTTTCTTTTTAACTTTTTTAGAAATGTTTCTTTTCTAGGAGTGCCCATCCAACGAAAAGTCTAAAACACCCTTAGATTTCAATACGAATTGTAAAGGCAATTTTATTCATGGCTATGTTTTTTTTCACGAAAAATCAAACCTCCTCTAAAATGTCCTCGTCGTTGGCGGTGGAGGAGCTAAAAACTGCCTGGTCTCCAAGGCTTCTTGGTCTTCAGTGATGTCAGTGGCAGTACCATATTTGGGCTCAGATCCCTTCCCCTAGAGCGCCTCTCGGTTGATTTCGGCGAGAAATCGAAGCTTTGGCTTCACTCTTTGCCCTTTCTCCTCAGGTCTCTACATCGGTGATGGTGTCGTACAATAGCGTTATCTCCACCTACTCTCTCTCCTCGAGCATATCGACGTGGTGAAGTAGTAGAGCAAGTAGATCGGGTGGAAGGTTTAACATAGAGTTTATAGCAATAGAATTTATGTGGGCATAGACTTGTGAGAATCCTTTAAAGATCCGATAATTTAATATCTTATGACTGCTTGAATTTTATTACTTGGAACTTTGAAGACAAATCATACTTTATAATATCATATTTGGGGTTTTGCAGTTTTACATTATACTAGTGGTTGCATGATGGGAAGTCCGAGATTTAGGAGATAGTGACATTAATAAAGTGCGTAAAGTAGGTGTCTTTACGAAAATTGTTCTTCTTTGAAGGTTTTTGTACGTGATTTTGTACCAAGTGCTCTGACTTTTCTAATGAATGGTGAACCAAAAATAGTGAAGAACTTCCTTCTGAAGACGCTGCACTTGAGCTTTAAGGGTGAGAGAAAATAATAGATCGGTTCAAGCTTGGGGAAGGTGCTATGCCGAGAAGCTTTGAACTTCTTTATGATCCTGTTCGGAAAACAGATACCATTGCTGCGGATTTTGGCGAGAGTGCAAGTGGAAGAGTCGCTCCTATTGACTATGGTTTCTGGTGGATTATTCTGCTTCGCGCCTGCATATAGAGGCTTATATTTTTGTATTTATTCACGCGTGAAAATTGCTCATTACGTGTTTGATAAAATGCCTCTGTCTGTTATGAATACCACCTATTTGCTCTTGTCTTATCACTTTTTAATTGTTGCTCTTGCATTCTTTTTCTTTTAGTTTGTTACAAATTCATTTGATTGGATATTAACGGTCGCTCGAACACGGGTTTCCACTAAATTATTTGAACAATTATGGTGTTCAAGGCTTCAAGCTTCTTTCATTTTATTTTGATTGTGAACGCTGTTGTGTATTCAATGGTTTTTTTTTTTTTTTTTTTTTTTTAACCTTTTGTTGACAAGTTGTTACGTAGAGATATAACTACTCTTTCTAAGGTGAGTATAAATTCTGTGACTCATTTTAATTGTGACCCTAAGTCACAAGGTCACAATTTCTGTAACTTGTCACATCAGTTGTTGGTGTAACTACGTACAAGTACAACACCGTGTTTGATCGACTCAGTCTCGTTACATTTATGAATGATGATTTAATGAAGTTAGACAAAAGAAGAGAAGAGAAGATCAATTTATTTGTATAGGAAAAATGTCGTAAAACCATTTGTTATCCAATCTGAAGGCTTATTTTACTTTTGTAATATAAGCACAAATTTTATGACTAGAAATCATAAGATTACATGGTACAAAATTATGATTGCTGTAAATTGTATGATTTTATGTATCACATATTTGACTACTATTAAAGATAATAATGTGGGTTTTCTTATAAAATTAGATTTGTTTAAGATGTGACACAAATTTTGTGATTGAGAGTTACGAATCACAGTAATATGTAAAGATTGTAAAAATTACAATAATATCATCTCACAATATTCGTAACGATATAAAATACATTGTGACCATAAGTCACAAAATCGTAAGTACTTTTATTTACGAAGTTAATAATAATAAAAAACAAAATTATGACTACAAGATGTGACAAAAGAGTGTTAGCTTGAAAATAAATGAAAAGAAGTCTCATTCCCCCCTCCCCCAAAAAAAAGGGCAAAAAAGTGATGGTAGGAGTTGTCAAAAAAATTGAGGTGGAAAATTATCAACAAATTGTGACAGGTGGTGATTCTTCCCCCCCTCCCCCCCAAAAAAATAAATAAATAAAAAGGGCAAAAAAGTGATAGTTGGAGTTGTCAAAAAAATTGAGGTGGCAAATTATAAACAAATTGGGACAGGGGGTGATTCTACAGGTGATTCTACAGTTAAGTCAGTGTGTGATTCTAATATATAAACGACCAAAATATTGCTTTGATTGACCCTAATAGGAAATATTTATCTTCCTTTTGTAAGGTTAGCACAAATGTTATGACTAAAAGTTACAAATCATTAAGTTATCAAAAAAAATAAAAAAACAAAACAAAACAAAAAATATGAGACATTCCCAAAAATAATTATTTTTCCACAGAATGCATTCAATGGTATTTTTAAAATATTTTAGTTACTGGAAACTGAAAAATTAATTTAGTTACTACCCTTTTAGTTTCTAGTAACTAAATTAGTTTTTGGTTTCCAACAAACCAAATTAGTTTCAAATAATATTTCCTAGTATCTAACAATTTTTATTTTTTAGTTTTCAGTAACTAAATTGGTTTTTGGTTTCCAACAAACCAATTAGTTTCAATTAATATTTCCTAGTATCCAACAACTTTTAGTTTTTAGTTTCCAGTATCAAATTGATTTATTTGGGTTCTGATTATTGGTTACAAGAAACTAAATTAATTTCCAATAACTAAATTGGTTTCTCAATTTTTAGTAACCAAAATATTTAGAAAAACATCGTATGAAAAACTAATTAGTTCGGAAAGATCATAGTTTTGGTATTATTTTTTAAAAAGTCAAACATATTCCCATATTTTAGTCCAATGTCCAATGACCTTGGAAATGAGTCAAACGACATTTTTGAGCCCTTCACGGTGTTCTGGTGAACATATATTGGATCAGTCTCAATTTCATCTCGGGCCTCTTACATCTCTCCCTGAATTTCTGCTGTGAAACAGATGGGCTATGCCCCAGCTCTCTCTCTCTCTCTGGAACACTTTAGAGAGAAAATTTTGCAGCATGTACAAAATATATATCCTAGTAATAGAATATGTTTCTAAATTGACCTATTTGCATACCATTTTATTCTTATGTGATTGTAACCTTCAAAAACACCGTTAATTTCACACCATGTAAGTCTTTTGATGTTAGATCATTTTTGCATATTTATACATGAATAAGTACTTTACTCCAATAAGGCTGTAATTTCATATATCCATACCCCTAGTTTAACAGCATCAATTACTTTAAATCCTACTTTCCACCTATATTAATTACGTTATCTTCTACTGCTTTGCTTAGTGTTTTGTTGGTAAATGATGGGGTCAATTTCCACCTTTTTTTTTTGTTACCTAAAAATTCTTTTCTCTTGATGCAAACAAAGGAGATAGTGTAGGTGGCACATAACTTATTCAATATGCTAAAAAAAAAAAAATCAAGCCGCAATATGTTAAACAAAAAATACTTCCATTTTGAAAAAATAGAATAAAATTAGAAGATATGTTGTCATTCTTAACTCAGATTTATGGACTCTTCTACTTTGTTGCTTGGTGCGTTCCTAGCCTCGGAGTGATTGAGGAAAAACACATCAGATTCAATAAAGTCACCGCTCACAACAACTTACAGTATCGTATTTTTATTCTAATTTTATTTTTAATACAACGAAATAAGGAAGAGAAGACGGACAAACCCAATAAACGACATCATATCCTGGCTTAGAATTAGGAAATATTTTTTATTTATTAAGGTAAGTTTGATGTTTTACTTTTTGCAAATTATGTTGTATTATATATATATACATAAAAAACAAAGTTCTCACATATTCAAGTTCTCACATATTCAAGTCTAAGAATATTTTTTTTTTACTTATGGGTAGATATTTTTTTTAGCCGTTGGATGACCATTTAATGGTGATCCAATGACTATAATGAAGTGTATGAAAAGACGTGCATCTTTAATACTTTTTTCTTTTTTATTTTTTACAATAAAATAATATGTATGTTAAATTTGCCAAATTGATACTTATTTATAGGTAAAAAAAAAAAAAAGACTTATTGGATTGGTGCCCATATATATATATATATATATATCACTTTTTGTAGGATTAAAAACATATACATCATTCATATTAATAGGTGATTCGGTGTTAGTGAAGAAGCTTGCACATCGAATTCCAGTGAACGGTGTGTTCAACATAAATATGCTACTAAAGCAAACAGCAATAGTCATGATTTTAATTAATACATGTATTTTTTATTTAATAGGCCAAGCCTAAAAAGAGATACATGGATATAAATTATTACAACCAAGTAGTACAAACATAGATAAAACATAAAGTAGGACCACTACGGTATAACATCTTTATGGAACTCCATATGTAACATCAATGTATGGACTCCTCATTCTACTTAATTCTTGGCTGCTGGCTTGCTTCCGGCGGTACTGGATGCCTAACCAACCAAACAGAAAAGAAAATTAGATTTTACCATAAAAATTAGATTATACTTAAAAACATATTTTAACATCTCATAATTCGTAAAGAAATACTTAAAATTGTGTTTGGATGAAATTGTCGTGTATCGTATCGTAATTTATCACCTTTTTCTTAGGCTCTCGAGGCTTGACCTCGGTCTTCTTAGGGGCCGATTTGGAGGCCGGAGCTTTTGGTGTGGTAGCAGGGGTTTTGGTGGGAGTTTTCTCAATCTTGGTTGATGCCATTTTCACTTTAATGATCTTTTTACACAAAATAGTTGTGTCTGTGTTTTTTTACTACCTGCTGGCCTCAAGTATATTGTGCAGCACAAAAAACCCATTTTATAGTGTAGCTTGGAATTAGAATCCTTATTTACAGCAAATGGTTAATAGAGATGTGATGGAGAATAGAATCAACTGAAATAGTGGACTTTTATTGAGAGATTCTTTTGTATCAGATGCCTAATTATAATGTGGTATGAATTGCTGACATTTATTTGATGCCTATTCTAGTTTCAACTGTAGATTTTTTCCAAGATAAATGCCTAATGACAAGTACATCTAGCTTTATACCTAAACTATCTAGAAAACTACCCCATTAAGACTTTTTCTCCGCTCCTTCAGAAACCTCATAATTTTATATTCTTACGACATCTAACCATTTACCAAAACTCCATCCCTCCGACACTTGTTTTGTAATACTAGTTTGGAATATGTCACTAAATGTAAATGATAAGATATTCAGGGGTTTACTCACTATTTACTAGAATTTACTTAGTTGATTTCTTCTTGTGGCTCGAGCAGCATTTTTCAATCTATGAAAGACCATTTTTGAAGTCTTTGTATATTTTACTCCATTAAGGTTCCAGTTTTAATGTATTAATCAGACTTCTTTCTTATGAAGTAAAATGTAACCTTGCAGTTGCAGATAGTTTAAAGCTTATATACTGAGGTAACATTAGTTTTATAAGATAGTGAATCATCTTACTTCGCCCCCTTATCTCAGGAAAAATTCAAGTTCAGAAAAGCTCAGGAGGGCTACATATGTAAGGAAGAAAGTTGAAAAGAAATCCATGCTTATAGCCTGTTTAAGTAACTTGGAATTGAAAACTTATATGCCACTGGGGAGTAGTCAAAATTTAAAAATAGTGATATGATTTTCAATTTTTCTACTTCTTTAATTGATAATAGTAGTCTTTAGCTCTTTATTTTGAGCTTTCTTGTTTTTGGTGGGATATGGTTACATTTTATATGCTGGCAAACTTGGACTAAAACTTGAGCAGAATTACAATAAAACCTTGCATAAACAATCAGTTACATGATTTCAATTTGGATTTAGTGAATTGATCATAACATACTTCCATACAATTTGAATCCATTGTAGACCTAAACAGAGTCAGCCTGGGAATTTATTCAGCCAACATGATTATTTGTTATCAAGTTGGAGAATATGAACCTTCATCAATTTGCTTATGGGTCAATCAAAGTCAGTGAGGTTGCCCCATCCTCAATGCCACATAAGCCAAAAGCCTATACCCCACAAACATAACAGTCAAAGCAGCCACATCCCACCACTGGTTATCAAGTCCTAAACATTTAATACCAGGAAAATTCATAACCCTGCAATGTAGTCCAAATTCACACTCATATAATTCATTTTCTGAGTACTGAACCCCCACAAGCAGCTTGTAACAGTAGTGACTGAATGAAATGTACTTCAACCAAGCGATGAAAGCCGGGACTTTCTGAATGTAGTATCCGCCAGCGAGCAAGAAGACCAGCATTGTCACTGAAGCTAGAGTTGTGGCCTGTTTAACATCCATTAGAATGGCCCCCAAGGCTAGTCCTAGACCTTGGGAGACCAACACATTGAAAAGGACTATCAAGAGAGTTAACACAAATGTGATGAGAGAGGGCCTGAGGCCCCCCATCCAATATGTGACAGTTACAAAGACAGTTGGGAGAACAAGCTCCATTGGCAAATCGCCAGCCATTCGAGCAAAGAAGTAGGAGGAAAGGCGGTACATGCCCGAGGAACGTTCTTTAATCAGCATTGGCCTTTCCTGAGGGAAAGCAAAGATGGCATTGAATAGAGGGAAGAAGCCCCAGAAGATGGAGAAGAAGAACAAGAGTCCAATCTGTTACGAAAGTATCATTGTCGAGTCAGTCAGTAATAATCAGAATGGTCCAATTTGGAAGCTAAATGGTTTTGTTACTAAATGGTTAATTGTTAGCCTATGAAAAGCGGATATTTATTAAATCAATGATGTTGCAACATTTTTGTGTAGTCTTGAACAAGTCATAACTTTTGGGACAAGTTGTTTGACAACAATGTCATTATCACTTTCTTCTTCTTTCTTGGAATAAACCAAATATGAGTTGCTTAAAGTTGACTTCTATGACTCATTTAATGGCCACTAGTTAAATACTGGTTTTCCAAGGCACTGAAAGCAAAATGCAGGAAGAAATATATACCTGATCTTGTATATGTGAAGTGTTAGAGTGCCACCATAGAAGGCCTGAAAGAAATGACACAGACATGACTTGGAAAATCCTTAGGCCTGAGTAAGATTCATGCTTCCTCTCTTTCAAGCCCCTTCTCAGCAGCACCATAAATTGCTTCCACCAACTAGTTAGCCACTGGTTCTCACTATCTACAAAGCATCATTTGATAATTATTCACCAAATACTCCACTGTTTTTGGATATTCTTCATTACATATTCCAACTAGTTACTGCCATATACAAGTAGATATGCATGTATCAGAATCTATAGTAATGATGAGACATTTTCACTTCATTACCTCTGGATGATGAAGTTCTGAGTGGGATTTTGTGATTTTCTTGAATCTCGGCCTTCAAAGCAGGGTATACGTTCTTTTTGTAAGATGAGATTAGGTGCTGCTTAATTGAATTTTGATCATCATGATGATCTAATCTGCCATGAAACTCTGTTACGTTCTCATGTTTAATGTCAGTTGCTATGCCTGCATTTATGAATTGGATAGTCCGAAGTTAATAAAATGGAATATAAGACAGTGTAACAAAATCTTCTATAGAACAAAAGTAAAAAAAAAATGCGTACATCAATAATTTCAAAGGAAATAATGTTTTTTTTTTCTTTCTTAATAATGGGACAAATACACTACAAAAAAGGCAAAAGGTGGTGGGGTTGGGGAATCATCATCAACAATATTAAAGTCAATATTGATTTAAAGAACGGTTGTCCATATTTCACTTACTCACTTACAATCAACCCAAAAAATAGGAAAGAATATAATGGAAAATCAAAAGGAGAAAAGACCTCAAAAATGCAGAGAAGATCATGTCTTTCATCTAAGCCCACTGGACTCCTTTATTTGACTAGACAACCTATCCCTACCTCTAACCCTAAACCTCCATCTAATAAACAAATTAAATCTTTTACATAAATTACTTCTCTTTTTATCTATATATAAACAATGTATAGATGTACAGATCCAAGAAGGAAACCCATCCCAACAGATCTCCTTCAACTAGTCATGACAAAGGACACAAAACCAACAGAGCAAGGGTTGCAAACAGTATATTACAAATGAATAATTGAGGGTCAAATCAAATTAATTAGTTTATCAATGCATATAATTTACGGCACTATCCAAACATTGAAAGAGCTAGCTAGCTAGCTCTAGCTAAGCTATTTTCTTTTCTGTTTCGACCGGAGGAGGGAAACCGAAAAAAGAAAGCAAAGGCATGCTTTGATAATTGGCAGTGGCACCCAATTTCATGTGAATCCCCCTTGTTTGTCGGTGCAATGGATATGGGGAAAAAATAAATGAACTATCCCACCTAAAAATGATTAACGGTTAAAAGTGTCTCTCAATGTTTACAAGGTAGTTAGTTGTTACTTGTAACTTTGTATAGCTATAGGTCAGTTAATGAGGTTGACACGTTGATGGAAATCAGAGACCCATGTTGCATGCCCACTACCTTTATTTTTTTGGTTATGTTTTTTGATACATAGTTTACAAGTTAGTGGGGGAGGAGGATTTTGCTCTCTCATGGGAGCCTTTTGCCCACTAACTTTTTGGATTAAATAAATTTGAGAATTGTCTTGTCCACCCACATAATAGTAAATTGACACATTATTTTGTCCTCCGTTATAACACTAATTAATGATGATGTAAAACTTAGTGACCATTATACTAATCAGGTTATACTATTTTTAGTCCATAGTTCTATTACTTGACAAGTGAACAAGAAGATAGAACTGTTCTTTCTTTTTAAAAAAAAAAAATGAAGGTAGAATTGTTAAAGCAAATAACAACTTACCATTAGCAAGATCAAGCAGAAAGTCAGCCGGGTTCATGAAATTGAACCCGGGAGCATATCCGATTGACCCGAAATACTCCATGACCCGACCCGCATGCCCGCTGTAAATGGGGCACCCTTCGGACAACACCACCACCTTATCAAACAACCTATAGAGCCTACTAGAAGGTTGGTGGATGGTGGTGATCACGGTCCGGCCGCCGCGGGCCAGCCCGCGAAGCGTTGCGACGATGCGCAGCGCCGTCGTGGAATCCAGCCCGGACGTCGGCTCATCGAGCAGCAGCAAGCTCGGGTTCACCAGCATCTCCTGCCCGATACTGACCCGTTTACGCTCCCCGCCCGAAACCCCTCGGAGCAGGGGCCCACCCACCACACCATTCCGGACCCGGGCCAACCCGAGCTCCATAATGATCAACTCAACTTGCTCAATCTTCTCCTCCTTCGTGAGCTTCTTCGGGAGCCTCAATAAGGCAGCGTATGTTAAGGTCTCCAAGACAGTCAGGTGAGGATACAGCACGTCGTCTTGGGTTACGAACCCGGTTTTCCTCTTCGTGGAGCTTGAGAAAGGTTGACCATTGTATGAGATGGCGCCGGAGATTTTGCCCGGTAACCGGCCAGCTAGAGCTGTCAGAAGGGTTGTCTTGCCGCTCCCGGAGGGCCCAAGCATTGCAAGGAGCTCCCCGGGCCGGACAATCCCGCTCACCCCGTTTAGCACGACCCGAGACGACGACGACGTCGTTTTGGCCTCGTGCTGGGAAGAAACTAAACAGCTTCCACGCTTGCTTCTCAACTTGATTGTATAGCCAACATCTTCAAACTACAAATTAGTAATAACAACATTAATTAAAACTAAGGCTTACAATATTGCATAATCATCTAATCAAAGTTTTGAAAAATAAACGTACCTTGAGCGTTACAGGGCGTAAAGATTCGCGGAAAATGGAATTAGATGAGTATTTAAGAGAGGGTGTAGATTGAGGCTGGTGTTCGGCAAGCACCTGATCCAAGCAGACTGGGTTGGCATTGATATGGGACGATGGTTCGGCGTGAACCGAACCGGAACCGGTCTCGGGCGGCCGGTTCAAGATAGGTGACGGAATGGTAATAATACTAGGAGTGGTAGTAGTGGTAGCGGTTGTTTCTTGCTCAGGAGGCATCATTTCGGGAAGAGCAAGGAAGAAGCCCTTGAATATGACAATAAAAGAACAATAATAACAAAAAGATGAAGAGAAGAGTCGTAAAGGCTAGGAATTAATTAGGCTATAAAGGGGATTAATAGAGAGAGAGAAAAAAAAAAAAAAGAAAAAGACGAGAGAGATGGATCACATGCAAGAACTTAACAAGACATGTGAGTTATAAAGTAAGAGGAAGGCACGAGAAGAAGAACACTACTACTAGTGGCTCTATAGAGAGGAAACATACAACAATGAAATGATCCTAGTGTTATATAGGTACATACTAGGTGTGTTTATAATGCCAAGAGACCCAATTAAAGGATAGGAGTTTCAGTTTGTAAGTTTTTTGTTTGTTGAAGTTGAAGTATATTAGTAGGAGTCTAGGGGTGATGTATTAAATGAATCATTTCTTTTTGTATTCTTCTTTCCTAGTTATGTCCACGTGTCTACATCGAATTTGACATATTCTTTTCTTAATTTTTTTTTTCCATCTCTGTATATAATAATAACTATTTATGTGTGTTTGTGATAAAGAGATTGTCGGAGTATACTCTGCTTTATGGTTCCGCTAAATATATTTATGAACATAGCCTTTTTCTTTTTTAATTTTATTTTTTTCAATCTCTGAAAAGAGAGTTTGACTAAGATTTGGTTACAACACTAAGCTGTATTTTATGTGTTTCATAATTGAGCATCCGTTGGTTATGCTGTTGTGTAATTGAAATCAAACCTTATAAATATGAGATAATAACAAAAATATTGTCTGGGTTTTGATGACTCGCTTCAATTTTTGTAAATTATAAATTTCTCTCTCGCAGCTTATTCGATCAAAATTAAGAAACAAAATAATATCATAGCTCAATTGGTAAGGGTCGATGTATGTATATATAAGTATGGGAATTAGGAGTTTAAATCTTGGTAATATGTATTATTTTCCTTTAAATTTGTAATAAGTGATGGTTATTAGTTTTTTTTTTTTACAAAAAATGGGGCTTAATTGAAAAAAAAAATAATTAACAAATTAAATATCAAAATTAACTTCTTTCTAAACTTGTTATTAAACAAATATTATTTAAAGAACAATAAATATTGTTCAGTAAAGAAAAAAATAGTAGTTGGTGAAAGAGAAAAATAACTAAGAATGAGAAGATTTAGTGAAGAAAAGTTTTATATAATTTTTTAAGAAAAACTTTTCTTTTTATTGTTTTAGCCATTTAATTGTTTTTAATTAATAATATCTTGGTCATTTCAAAAACAATTGTTATTACAAGTTTAGAGATAAGATAATTTTGATATTTTGTTTGTTAATTTTGACCTAATAAATTATAAAGTGGAATTCATATTAATTTGTCACTCATAAAACATATTTTTGTAATTTACAAAAACTGAAAGAATGTATAGGGTCTTTCATTGAAACTTAAAAGCTAGGAGGTTGTTTTGTTATTATTCCTATAAATATTACTATTGATATCGTACTATATATTCAGTCAAATCATCAAATCTGTATTTGTCAAATGATAAGATATATATATATATATATATACATAGGACGTATGTATGTTTATATATATATCGTGTGTTCGTATATGTATGTATATAAACACGTGATTTTCTAGAATATTCGACACGTCATATTTGGACAGTAATTTCATTTTAACTATATAGAATTAATTCATGCATGCATGTCTTGTACAATAACCACCTCATGACAACGTATGTAAACTGCATGTATGTATAGATAAATATATACATAATTTAAAATCAAAACTGGTATTTTGAGTGTGGCCACTACTGCATGGTCCGTGAGCTTAATATATTATGGAGATATATTATTTTTATGTTGGCCGTATGTGTGTGTATATATATATATATATATATATATATATATATATATATATATATATGCTTATTCTTTCGCAGTGCTTTTACCAAATGTAGATCTTTGCTGTAAGCTAGAGAATTAATTATGGGTCCATCCATATTTCACACCTAGAATAAAATATAGATGTTAATAAATAAAATAATTTAGCATATTGTAAACAGGGAATATATATGTATAGTTTTATGCCCTATGGGGAAACGAAAAATCAATAAAATATTGGCACGCAGTTAATTAAAATGAATCTCATTATCATCATCCACTTAGGTATTGGACTCAAATAGAACTTCAACCAATCCCCAAATATATTTCTCTGCTTGTTTTTGTCTTTATTTTTTGTTTTTTCAATATTTTTTTCCCCTTTTAGTAGGGTATCTTCCCTTAGTTTCAAAAGGGTGACTCAAAATTTTTAAAAAGATTAAAAATTAAAAAAGAAAGAAAGAAAAGAATAAGAAAGAGAATGCCGGTTAGCTCTGACTTGTGGCCTTTTAGGTGTCGAATGCCCATTCAATGGAGGAGGTAGTGGCTTAGATTGTGTCGTCTTTCCCATAAAAGGCTTCGCTTCAAGGTGGCGTCACTATCATTGAAAGGCTCACGATTTTTGTAAATTTTTTTTCTTCTTATTTTTATGGGAAAGGAATCAAGCATAGGCATAGCTAGCTGTTATTGCTAAGTGGTGCCGTATGTATTTATACTAATCACTTAATCAGTCCCTAAGTAATTAAAATACGTGTTCTTTAACTTAGCAAAACAACGTACGTAGTAGTACTATATAGTTAGTAGTATAGTTTTAACATCACTATCTGTAGATTAAATTTGAAAAGTTTGGTTTACGGGGTTGAATTATTCCGTTTAATACGTGGATCTTCATATAATTGTGAATTTGGACTTATATTCGATTATGCTTATATATATATATATTATATGTGTTATACTTTCCATTGATTGAACAATACAAGCTCAGATATTACTTAAATTGAATTGAATATATAACCAACAAAAAAAGACATTCTTTTGCTTTTTAAATTAGAGGAGATTCTTTGTGTCAAGTTCTTAATTCTCACAATTATACGTTATTATTATTTCTATTATATATATGTTCCTAACATAAGCTGATCATTGATTAATTAATTATATAATTGCAAGCTATCGTGACCAGAGCAGCCTATCTTTCTTTTCTTTTCTTTTTCTTTACTTTTCTTTTCTTTCCTGTTTTCTTTAATTCTTTTTGGTTCTAATAAAATTGAATTATAAGGGCAGCACATGTCACTAGCTCTTACTACGTACAAGCCCTCTCTTTGGATTCTCATATCGAAATATCCAAATGAAGTCCTCATGTACTTTTTTATAGTTTATATATTTAATGTGTATACGGTAAATTCGATTCGCTTTTTGTGTATCACTATTTCAAAATTATATCCAAATAGAAGTTCCTTTTATTATAGTACTTAAAATATTTTTTTTAACAGTAAGTATACAGTAAATTCGATTCTCTTATATTATATAACTGTTATCTTTTCATGCATGGCTCTTTTTTGTGCCAAGTGTCAAAGCTACAAGAACTTTCCTTTCCACCTGCCCTATTATAGTATGGACGATGCTCTTACTTCACATATATCATGTATTTGCTTTTCTGACAATTCAATTTGATGGTTATTATTTTTCTCTCTTCTTTTTTTGTTATTTTTTTTTCTTTTTAGTTTCTTCAAATACCAATCTCGATGTGCATTTGCCCAGTGAGATTCTTCGCTTACTAAGAGAATGAAAAGTTAATTTGCTCTTTTTTTTTTCTTGACCCCATGAAATAATATTAAAAAAAAAAAAAAAAGAAGTATGTGAGTTAGATTTATCTTGAAAAACCGATAAAGTTTTGAGTGTGTGCTTTAGATTTTTGTATAGATAGATCAACAAGAGAAAGCGATCGATTTGATTAAGAGCCTTATACTCATACGTCTTTTAATATATAAAGAAATACAAGATCTGATCAGACTGTGAGTTTCCCCAGCACAGCACTATGATGTTATCATGTTCATTGTCACTACTCTTTATTCTTTAGATTCGGTGATTTAGTTTTTCACTTTATTGCTTTTATATATGTGTACGAATGACGAGCTGTCGGGATAAAAATAAATCAAATTAAGAAAGTCAAACTCATATTGAGATAAATACCAAAAAAAAAAAAATTTACACTCATTGATGAATATTCACTTATGCAGGAGAACACTTTACGTTTAACATTAAATTAAAACTGTAGTAATACCAATACTTAATTTACTTTAAATATATGTCAACTAAAACATTGTTCGATGGGCTAGAGAATTCTAATATTAATGAAGATAAGAGCCGACAAAAACAAAACGTATATATATATATATATATATATATATATATATATACGAACTATAAGTAATTTGTTTTTATCTCAAGGATCTACATAGCACGGAAGCCAGTCATTTTGTTGACAAGTGTAATACTAATTAAAATTTGTTAAGCTCACTGTGCACTTCAGCCGATCTACCAAATATATTAGCAAATCAATAACCAAATCCTATTTTTTTTTTTTTTGGGAATGGGGAAGTGGAACCGACCAAAGCTATTAAGTGATCAAATAATGGTGTGAAAAAAGCAAAATAGTTTTTTTTAACGTAATATCATTTGTATTAAGGGAAAAAGAATGAGAAGAAGAAAGAAAGCTTTATAAGGCTATACGACAAATTGATTCCATGGAACTAATTAATATACACATTAACCCTTAACCACATATAGATTAAGCACACATGTAATGTAAAATCTCGTTTTTAACAAGGGTAAAAGGGTCTTTTGACCAAAATTAAAAAAAAAATTTCTTTTTTCTCTCCTTCTTCTTCTTCTCGTTCGATCTCACTCTCTCTCAGTTTCTCTCTCATTCTCGTTCTCTCTCTCTGTCGTCTCTCTCTCTTCCATTGTTCTCTCTCTCTTCGGAGTGCCCGCCGCCGCACGAGACGAGTGCACCACCCAGCCGGAGCTCCGAGAGGCCGAACTGTCGCGATGTCGAGTGGGGAGACGCGAAGCTCCGCCGTTGTCGTCGCTTGCCGGCGCGAATTCCGGTGACGAAAAGCCGCGAAACTAGCGGCGATCGAATCCTCTCATCGTGGGATTTCTCTAGGTATATATATTACGATTCCATTTTACCCGGATTAAAAGTTGCCATTTTTGCGTAATTTTGAGCTTGGGTTCGACTTTTGATCCGACCGTTAGATTTCGTTTTTGTTGTCATTTTTGGAATGTACTCGGAAAATGGTGAAGTTTGATATATATATATTAATTATATTTGGTGATCGGCACGAAAAATCATATCTAATGGCTTAGATTTTATCTCGTTTTGCGTGACACCGGTCCGGTGTCGGCTCGGATCCGAACTGGTCGAATCATATGTCTAATCTAGCTATTTTGGGTGCTAGGAGTTCAGTAAAAATGTTTGTTTGTCGATTCGAAGCTCCGTTGAGGAGTTGATTTTTCACAAGTGAGCGATCGAGGGCCTAGAATTGGTTCTTGACCCTCCGAGCGATCGTTCAACAGTGCCTTGGGGACCCATTGGTGTGATATCACTATTCTAGTGAGGTAGGGGTTCAATTACCAAGTTTTATACTTATTTTGATTTAAAATATGCATTATGACCTATTTCTTGAAAATGTCGATTTTCATGGAATTTAATGGTTTGATTGGATATTTAATAAATTTGTAAACTGTTAAGATATATTTGATTATTTTGGGATTAGATTGTATGGTTTTTATGTAGGTTTAAAATTTTGGTTTTGGGAAAATACAGCTGTTATGCTGCCCGATTTTCTGTAAATCCCAGAATAATACCAAATGAGTATTAAAGTATGATTTCTTAAAATACTTGATGCATGGTTATTACACACTCTATGACATATTGTACCTACTATAGGATCACGTACTTGAGTTCCATTTTAGTATCATGGTTTTTAGATCGCTGGCGAGTTGCTGCAGCACTAGGTGAGAGACCTAGGCCCCTACGCAGGATTTACTGACACACCTCTGGGTAATATCAGGATGCTGGGTATCAAGATGAGAGCCCATGTATATGCTTGTACTTGGTTGATTTATGATATGTACAATGATGAACATGATTTCTTATGATTTTTGATTACTTTGCGAACTTATTTTATAAATGGATTTTGGAAAGGTGCTAACCATGCAGGTTTGAAAAGTTGCATTCATATCAAAAAAGTAATTTAAATTAATACTGAGCATGCGAATACTCACCATCTTTCTTTCCCTTCTCAGGTAATCTATAGTGCGACTTGGGCAACTCCGGAGCGGAGTAATCCAAGAAGAAGTTTACCCTAGTTTGTGGTTGGTAATTACTTAGATATTCACCTTGGACTTATAATAATATTTAAGGTTCATACTTTAGATTTAGTCTGTATTATCTATGATGCCCACTGGTGATGACGATGTGATGCATATTTATATTTTACTACTATTATCAACAGTTTATGTATAGTGGTGATCACAAACTGTGGAAATTTAAAATTTGAACTATTTTTGTAAACTAGTTGTCGTCTTTCTAAAATTTTCTAAAATAAATTATGAATTTCCACTTGTGAACTTCCTTTTCTGCCACTAGCCCAGGGTTTGGGTCGTGACAGAAGATTTTTGGTATCAGAGCAGAGGTTTAATTACCTCAGATGTGACACCATTAGACTAGATTGTGACTTCTTTCTTTTTCAAAAGTAATTGCATCACTATCTCGCTAACACTTTGGCATATGAATACAGAACTATAATGCCTCCAAGGAGAAGAATACCGAGGCAAGAGCCTAGAGCTGAAACACCTCCACAGCAATAGCAAACCTATGACCCTCTGGCCGACTTATATAATGTATTACGAGCATTATCGGGTCTGAGGACGGAACGAAACCCTGAAGCTCGTCAGGCTAGTTTCTTCAAGGACTTCATGAAGCTCAATCCACCATCATTCGATGGGAGACGTGATCCCATCTCAGTTGAGAGATGGCTTAGAGATGTCAAGAGGACCTTCACAACTATCATCATTCTATGGGAGACCTGATCCCACCTCAGCTGAGAGATGGCTTAGAGATGTCAAGAGGACCTTCACAATTATTGGGATGCCAGCAGAGTTCCAAGTAATATTTGCCACTTATAAGCTGATTGATGGAGCTATTAATTGGTGAGAGACAGTTAAGTTGACCCAGGACGTGACTGACATGACTTGGGAAGCCCTTGAGGGATTATTCAGGAGTCATTATGCTAATGCTAGTCATAGAGCTGCTATGATTTGAGAGTATGAACGGCTCAAGTAGGGTGACATAACAGTGAATGCGTATTATGTGAAGTTTGTGGAGTTGGCACAATATACTTATGCACCTGGGATGGACCCTACCCTCCAGATTGTCAAGTTTATGGAGCTTTGAGACCAGCCATCTTAGAGAAGGTTGTGACCCAACCCTTCAGTAATCTGGTTGACTTAGTTGCTATAGCCCAAAAAGCTGAGGCTTTTCTTAATGATCAGTCAGCAATGAGAGATCGTTCAAGAAACAAGTGCAACGAGAGAAAAATGAACAAGAAGAGCTAAGGGCAATCGCAAGGGCAGGATTCTCAGAACAGTAGAAGTAGTAACAGTAGTGGCTCTTCAGGGAAAATTCGCTATGGACCTTTTGGATGCTTTAATTATGGACAGCAAGGCCACCAGAAGAAAGCTTGCCCCTACCGTCAATAGGGATCTCCATTGTCTCAAGGAGGATCACAGAGAAGTCAGAGTGCCTCAGTTCCTTTTCAGGGCAGTTAGACGAGGCCAGTGCAATCTCATACCCAGTCTCAGGCATTTACTTCCACTCTTTATCAGCAGTCTTATAGTTCTCAATACTAGCATCAGTATAGGCTACAAGGTTCAGGCTACAAGCAAGGCTATACTCAGAATTTCCAGACTCCATAAAGTTCTGGAAACCAAGGAGGGCGTGGATATGCCAGTACTAGTCCAAGAACTAGTAACAGTCGCCCAGGTCAAGGAAGAGGAAACAAGGGAAAAGGAAAAGTATCTGGTCAAGCCTATGTGGTTAGAGAGGCAGATAAGACTCAGGACCATACTGACAGAGGTGTTATTGATGGTATGATTCTTATTTCTCATTCTTGGGCTCATGTCTTATTTGATACTGGTGTTTCCCATTCTTTCATCTCCATGTTGTTTGCTCAAATATTGGGATTGGAACGTTCTATGTTGGATCATGTATTAACTTTGGGAAAACCTATGGGTCGAGTTGCCAATGTTTCTACTATCTGTCATAGTTGTCTTGTTGTGATTGATGATAGGAAGCTACTAGTAGATTTAGTTATGTTACCTTTGCAACAATTTGATGTGATTCTCCAGATGGATTGGCTATCCAAGGACCGAGCAACTGTTGACTGTTTCAACAAGAAAGTGACTCTCTTTCCAAAGGATGGGCATCCTGTTGTTTACCAAGCTCACTTGAATCCTTTGAAACCGAGTCCTATTCTGAAAGCATGCATAGGAGGAAGGAAGAGGCTAGAGTGTTATAGGAATTTATTTGCCATCGATGGTGAGATAGGAACAGCCGATCAGTACCCTTGGATATCAGTGGTTAGTGAGTTTCCAGATGTTTTTCCCGAGGAATTACTGAAGCTACCACCTGACAGGGAGATTGAATTCTGCATTGATTTGATTCCCGGAGCTCAGCCAGCTTCTATTCCAGCCTATTGCATGGCTCTAGCAGAAATGACTGAGTTGAGAAGTTAACTGGATGATCTTTTATCAAAGGGATTCATTAAGAGTAGTACCTCTCCATGGGGTGCTCCTGTCCTATTTGCCAAGAAAGCTGTTGGAACGTTTCGGCTCTGTGTGGATTATAGAAAACTGATTCAGGTAACAATAAACAACAAATATCCTTTGCCAAGAATTGATGAAATATTTGATCAAATAGGTGGATCAAGATTCTTTTCCAAGATTGATCTCTAATCTGGTTATCATTAGTTGAAGATTAGGGAAGAAGACATACCGAAAACTGCATTGAAGACTTGTTACGGTCATTTTGAGTTCTTAGTTATGCCATTTGGTCTGACTAATACTCCAGCAGCATTCATGGACCTTATGAACAAGATTTTTAGACCTTATTTGGATCGATTTATGGTTATCTTTATTGATGATATCTTGATCTATTCTAAAACTCGAGAAGGACATACTAAGCACTTGAGAATTATGCTTCAGACCTTGAGGGATCATCAACTTTATGCCAAGAGATCCAAATGTGACTTTTGGATGACAGAAGTGAAATTCATGGGGCATGTTATATCTCATGAAGGAATTTCTGTTGACTCTTCCAAGGTAGAATTTGTTCTAGGATGGAAAAGACCAAAGAATATAACTGAGAAAAGAAGTTTTCTTGGTCTAACAGGTTATTACCGCCACTTTGTTGAGAATTTCTCGAGAATTGCAATGCCTTTGACAATGTTGACGAGAAAGAATGTCAAGTTTGTATGGGATGATGATTATGAATTAGTTTTCATAGAATTAAAGAAGAGATTAATAACTGCACCTGTTCTTATTGTTCCTAACAGTAATGAACTGTATGTCGTGTATGCTGATGCTTCTGATTCAGGATTGGGATATGTCTTAATGCAGAATGGTAAGGTAGTAGCTTATACTTCCCGTTAGTTAAAGCCATATGAGAAGAATTACCCCAATCATGATCTAGAGTTAGCAACTGTGATATTTGCTCTTAAGATATGGAGATGCTATCTGTATGGTGTGAAGTTTGAGATTTATTCTGACTATAAGAGTTTGAAGTATCTATTCACTCAGCGAGACCTAAACTAAAGACAGAGAAGATGGGTTGAGTATATAGAGGACTATGACTTCGAACTTCAGTATTATCTTGGAAAGGTTAATGTTGTAGCTGATGCTTTGAGTAGAAAGTCTCATAGCATGTTTGCTTTGTTGATACTAGAAGATTGGAAGAATTCGGTTACCATTGGTGACTACAACTTGGAGTATAGCGAAAATGAGAAAACTGTTTGTATCAGTAACATTGTGGCTACACCATCACTTTTCCAGATAGCACAGCAAAGTCAATAGCAAGATCAAGAATTGAAAGCAGTCTGGAACCAACTTCAAAATGGTGAGCAGTTGGTTGGTTGGAGTACCAATAAAGAAGGGTTTGTGCTTTTTGAAGGAAGGCTAGGTAGCCAATGACCCTTATCTTATAGAAACTATTCTAACTGAGGTTCACAAGTCTAAGTTCGTAGTACATCCTAGTAGCACTAAGATATAACATGATTTGAAGAGGCAGTACTGGTGGAAATGTATGAAACGAGAGGTAGCTACTTTTATGGCTAAATGTATGACTTGTCAGCAAGTCAAGGCAGAACACCAGAGGCCAGCTAGACTACTTCGGCCTTTACCTATTCCGGAATGGAAATGAGATAAAATCACCATAGATTTTGTGATAGGCCTACCAAAGACTCAAAGAAAGAATGACGATATTTGGGTGATAGTTGATCGGATGACAAATACTGCACACTTTATATCGATCAAGATTGACTTTTCACTCGCTCGACTTAGTCGTCTTTATGTAGATAATATTGTTCGCTTACATGGGGTACCATCAAGCATAGTTTCTAACAGAGATTCAAGATTTACATCAAAGTTCTGGAGAGCTTTACAGAGAGCTTTGGGAACAGAACTGAGAGGACTATACAGATCCTAGAGGACATGCTTCGTTCATATATACTAGATTTTGGTGGAAGCTGGGATAATCACTTGTCATTGGTGGAGTTTGCCTACAACAGTAGCTACCAAACTAGTCTTGGTATAGCTCCATATGAGGTACTATATGGGAGATTCTACAGATCACCCTTGTGTTGGGCTGATGTAGAGGAGCGTGTTACTCTTAGGCCTAAGCTAGTACAAGAGACTACCGAGAAGGTTAACAAGATCAGAGAAAGACTCAAGGTTATTCAAAGTCGCTAGAAAAGCTATGCTGGCACCTCAAGACGCGAGGTAGAGTTTGACATTGGTGACAGAGTATTCTTGAAAGTTACGCCTATGCGTGGAGTCACAAGATTTGGAGTTAAAGGAAAGTTAGCTCCAAGGTACATTGGGCCATTCGAAATTATTGAAAGAATTGGACTTGTTGCTTATCGTCTGGATCTACCACCACAGTTGAGTTGAGTACATAATGTATTCCATGTTTCAATGCTCAGGAAGTACATACTTGACTCGTCTCACCTGGTCCAATATGTAGAAGTACCTATCCAAGAGAATGTGACTTATGAGGAGTAACCAATTCAAATACTAGGGAGAGAACTCAAGGTACTTCACAATAGAAGATACTGCTTGTCAAGATCCTTTGGGAATAATACAAAGAAGAAGAAGATATTTGGGAATTGAGATCGAGATGTATGAAAAGTATCCTTATTTGTTTAACTTTCAGTTGTACTTTGATTTATGTCTTATACTTTGAATTTTGGGATGAAATTCATATAAGGAGGGGAGAATGTAAAATCTCATTTTTAACAAAGGCAAAAGGGTCTTTTGACCAAATTTTTTTAAAAAAAAATTTCTTTTTTCTCTCCTTCTTCTTCTTCTCGTCCAATCTCAAACTCTCTCATTCTCATTCTCTCTCCCTCCGTCGTCTCTCTCTCTCTCTCTCTCTTCCGCTGTTCTCTCTCTCTCTTTGGAGTGCCCGCCGCTGCACGAAATGAGCGTACCACCCAGCCGGTGCTCCGAGATGCCGGACTGCCGCGTTACTGAGCAGGGGGATGCGAAGCTCCGCCGTTGTCGTCGCTTGCTGGTGCGAATTCCGGCGACGAAAAGCCTCGAAACCAGCGGCGATCGAATCCTCTCGTCGTGGGCTTTCTCCAGATATATATATCACGATCCCATTTTGTCCGGATTAAAAGTTGCCATTTTTGCGTAATTTTGAGTTCGGGTTCGACTTTTGATCCGACCGTTAGATTTCATTTTTATTATCATTTTTGAAATGTACTTGGAAAATGGTGAAGTTTGATATATATATTGACTATATTTAGTGATCGGCACGAGAAATCATATCTAACAGCTTAAATTTTGTCTCGTTTTGCCTGACACCAGTCTGGTGTCGGCTCGGACTCGAACTAGTCAAATCATATGTTTAATCTAACTATTTTGGGTACTAGGAGTTCAATAAAGAGGTTTGTTTGTCGATTCGAAGCTCTGTTAAGGAGTTGATTTTTCACAAGTGAGCGATCGAGGGCCTGGAATTGATTTCCGATCCTCTGAGCATTCGTTCAACAGCGCCTTGAGGACCCATTGGCATGATATCACTATTCTAGTAAGGTGGGGGTTCAATTACCAAGTTTTATACTTATTTTGATTTAGAATGTGTATTATGACCTATTTCTTGAAAATGTCGATTTTCATGGAATTCAATGGTTTGATTAGATATTTGATAAATTTGTGAACTATTGAGATATATTGGATTGTTCTAAGATTAGATTGCATGATTTTTATGCAGGTTTAAAATTTTGGTTTTGGAAAAATACAGCTGTTACACATACGTTTTTATGGAAAAAAAATGAAGAGAAAAAAAGTAAATAATATGTATTTTTTTTCAACTACTCAAATTATGTAACCATTAGATAACGATCTAACGACAAAAAAAGAAATACCTATGGACAAGTAAAAAAAATACGTACTGGATTATGGCCCATATATATTTGAATGAAATACTTCATGGGATTATATTAAAAACTGATTAAATAGCTCTATCAAATACAACGAATACAATTAATTAAAGGGTAAAAAAAAAGTAGGCTACGTAAGAAAAAAAAACTACATATAAATCTATTATTGGAAAGTGTGAAACTAAGTCCACTGAGGCATGAATGATAAGTCCTATAAACAGTAGACAAAATAAGTTCTAACACCTCTAAAGACAGTACACTCTAAGAGCCAGACCTTAGAGCCATTATTCACTTCTTAAAGGCGTATATCAATAAACGTTATAACAGACCCCTAATGTCTATTAGTAAACATCATAACAAATCCCTAGTGTCCATAAATAGACGTCATAGTAGACCTCTGGCCCCTGACATCCATTAATAGATCCCGTAGTAGACTCATGACATAATAAATCTTACAAATTTGACTCTCAAAGCTTCAGATTTAGATTTGGAAGAAAACCCACAAAATATCAACAAAAAAAATATATATAAACAACAATATATATATATATATATTTGATCATACACTTTTCTTTCACTTGGAAAAATATCGTATGTGTTATGGTTTTGTTTTTTTATTTATTTACATATCTAGTGATCTCTAGGAATATTTCATTGGTCTTTTTTTTTTAAAAAAAAATATTCCACTTGACCGACTATTATTTTGAATCTTAAGTTTACCGCTCGTGGAAAAATAAATGGAATAATTTTCACTCTAGAAAAAAAAAAAAGAAGAATGAAGATAATATTGGAATTATACCATAGGAATGTTCTCAATTAAACATGAGAATACTAATACTTCAACAAGCCCCACTTCTAATTACTTTATTTTATCGAGGAGTATTAGAGACACTCTTTTATTTTTCACTCTCTTGTGTTGCTGCACGCGCACATGTGAACTCTAGCTAGCTATGACTCTAATTTTATTAAATATAAGATATTCAAAACTACAAATAAGATATTCAAGCAGCTGACAAGAGAGTACCTAGCAGCTATTTTATTTTATCACCCAAGCCAATATTGGTGTAGTACCATATTATTACTTTTGTTGTTTCTCTCTTCTTCCTTCACTAATATAACATGATGCATGGTTTGGTACTAAATATTTTTATTTTATTTTATTTTTGAAACAAACACGGTTTGATATTGCATAAGGCACTTTCAATTTATATTTGGATATGAGTAAGTAACTTCATTGGATGATCTTTCTAGCTTGATGATATCAGGATAAGCTAGCACGAGATATTTTTCATTGATTAATTTTACAAAGTTTTTGTATCACTTTAAAGGAGTCAACAAAAAACAAACCTCTCCCGTCCCCTATTTTGTAATGGCAACGTGAAAGGAAACACATGACCAAAACAAATGGGAAATATCATAGAAAAAGAGAGGAAAAAAATGAATTGACTTTTAGTGATTAAAGAGAGAATTTACGTGAATCTTAATTGCATTCTCCAATCATATTTATGCATTTTAACGTTCCTTTTTCATAAGGCATTTCCCTACATGTTTCTGTCTTGTCCAATTTCTGATTCCGTGTACGTTTGTAAAGCCCCAAATATAAATTATATATATTTGTATATATTTGATGTCCAATGTTCTTGATCATAATATTTAAACATATTATCTTGGGGAAACTCTACCTCACTCGGAAAATACACGAGCCTAGACCACTTTTTCTTGATAAAAATTTCTTGGTATATCTGTTAGGGTTATGCCCTGCATGTATATTTTGGATATTTTTTGAATTAATAAAATGATATTTTTCTATTTGAATTTGTGCATAATTGGTATGTCATTAAATATCAGAAAATCCCTAGTTTATTTATGTGACCATAAATTTAGCATATACATGTTATATACATGATGATTAAATTTATGGATAATAAACTAAATATAGTCCGTAATAATTAATTAAAGTTTGAGATCTTTAATTAAATATTATTAGTACAGTCCATTAATATTGAGAATGTAATAGTCTTATCCGGACTATTGATGTATTAACATCACAATGGAGGTACTTTATATAATTTGATTATATAGGACTGGACCAGACATGATTTGAATCTCACATAAATTCCGTTAACTGTTGAGAGTTCAAATAATGTCACTAGTTGATCATATGTATATCAATCTTAATCCTGAGTAGTTATAGACTCCTATTTATAACATTATGTTCTTTGACATACTTGTTAAAGGATTGTTTTTAAACAGATCGAAATACTTATATCTTGGGAGCATGATGAAATGAGTAGTTGAGAATGTAGCTTACAGATATGGAATCCATTCTTTCTATTAGGAAGCTAGAAAGATGATTCTCTTATGTATTGATTCAGGACTTGAACAGTTTGAGTACTCAATTTATAATAGATTTATAAATTAATTGTTCATTAGAGAATCAATGGTACACAATGATAAAGATGTAATTGGAGAGGTAAACGGAATATAACCTAACTCCAATTATGAATTATCTATGGAGGATTAAACTACATGTAATGATTAAATCGATGGACTGCTCGCTGTTTTTAAAGTAAATTAATTCTATAACTTCAAGAGTGCAATTCCATATTTTTAGTGGAGTAATACTGGAATTAATAAATTAGAAAAATTAATTAAAGAGTTTAATTAATTGTCATAATTTATTGGAGCTTGAATTATAGGTCCATAGGTCTCCAATTCCACCTCTTACAAACACTGTACTGGATATTACATTTTTTCTGTTACTGCACACTTTGTCTAGATAAATAATTTATCTATATGTAATTAATAATTGTTATTAATTAAATAATTAATTAATTTTGAATTAATTAATTTAAATTTATNAAATATCTAATTATCAGATAATTAAATAAATAGAAATTAGGAAACTGACTAAAAGTGAAACACTCTTTTTTAAAGGAGTGAATTATCTGCTAGTTTATATATATATATATATATATATATTAATTAATTAGATTAAATAGATATATATATATATATATATATAAGATTTTACGTTTAGAAAAAAGAAAAAAAAAAGTAAACTAACGTTTTTTTTAAGGTTATATATATATGTATATATATTGATTTAATTAATATATAATTTATTAAATAGTTTAATAAATAAACATATATATATATATATATATATATAAAGGAACCCTAGCAGAAAATACAGATGCGACTACGTATTATTTTCGACAGAGCCTCCATAAACTAGAGAGAAAAAGAATAGTATCTTCTTATTCTCTATAGAACAAACCCTTGTAATCTCATGTATTGAGAAAATTGTAAGGGCTTAAAGTGTGAGTTTAAGAAATAGTACGCAACGCCCACACGTTCATCCAATTGTGCTTGAGGCTTGGATTGGAAGATCGTGGTTGAGAAGACAGTAAAGTTAGGATCCGCTGATAGGCTACAAGAGGTTTTAGATCTATTCTCTTTATATGTTCCTATTTGCTATGAATTAATACTATGCACTCATATAGTCAATTATTTTGAGAAAATTTTTGAATATTCCTCGGCGAATTTTCCACTGCGAAAATCGTTTTAAATCCAACAATATCACTCAAAAAGGTCCTCATGATCAATGACATAAATTATAATATTTATTCGTGCTAAAGATTTGTTTGATTTATAGGATTCAAATTTGGATAAGATCACACTCACATCTTTTGTGGGTCACGTACTTGAATTTCAAATGTTACTTTCACCATCTTATGCAACACATCTGGTAAGAAAATGAAGAAGGCAAAGAAAAAGTAGCCTCGTGCCATTACATGCCACGACCCAAATCTCGGGCCAGTGGCAAAAAAGGAATTTTACAAGTGGAAATTTATAATTTATTTCAGAAAATTTTAGAAAGACGACAACTAGTTTACAAAAATAGTTCAAATTTTAAATTTCCACAGTTTGTGATCATCACTAGACATAAAACTGTTAATAATAATAGTAAAACATAAATATACATCACATCATCATCACCAATGAGTATTATAGATAATACAGACTAAATCCAAAGTATGAACCTTAAATATTATAACAAGTCCAAGGTGAGTATCTAAGTAATTACCAACCACAAACTAGGATAAACTTCTTCTTGGATTACTCCGCTCCGGAGTTGCCCAAGTCGCACTGTAGATTACCTGAGAAGGGAAAGAAAGGGGGTGAACATTTGCATGTTCAATAGTAATTTCAATTATCCTTTTTGATATGAATACAACTTTTCAAACCCGCATGGTTATCACCTTTCCAAAATCCATTTATAAAATAAGTTCGCAAAGTAATCAAAAATCATAAAAAATCATGTTCATTATTATACATATCATAAATCAACCAAGTACAAGCATATCCATGAGCTCTCATCGTCTCATCACAGTCTTGTAATACCTCTGAACAGAGGTACCCAGCATCCTGACATTATCCGGAGGTGTGTCAGCAAATCCTGCGCAGGGGCCTAAGTCTCTCACCTAGCGCTGCAGCAACTCGTCAGCGATCTAAATACCATGATACTAAAATAGAACTCAAGTACGTGATCCTATGATAAGTCCAATATGTCATAGAGTGTGTAATAACCATGTATCAAGTATTTTAAGAAATCATGTTTTAATACTCATTTGGTATTATTCTGGAATTTACAGAAAATCAATAAATTTTAATTAAGCAAAACAATATCTATAGATAAGTTAAAAGAAATTACTGGATTGGTGTCCCATATATAGCCAAGAATAGGCAAAAGATTCCGATGGACAAGCAGTTAATGCTTGAAAGAAGGTACATATGAGGAAAAATGGTAGGATATAGGGAATATATCACAAAAGGGAATGATCATCAGTTGGGCCAAAGACAATTTTAGGGGTCGACACACATAAATGCCGAAGTAAGCATTTGTTTCCCACTTGCCTAGTCCATTGGAATTAAACTTCATGAGAATCATATATATACACATATATGCGCGCGCGCGCGCGCGCACACACACATATACATATAATATAATATAAGTATCATATATACACACACTGACACGCATATATATTGACACATAGAGTGAAGTTCCGAACGGAGAAAATTATTACAAGTCGATCGTCACAAGTGTTATGCTAAAGTGAGGCATCCACTTATCTCATGTCGTTCAAAAGTGAGATATAAAATATCTCAGTAAATTTTACCTTGTCGTTTGCTTTTCCTGCGCAGTCTTTCTTACGTAATATTAACCAAGCAAAAGGTACGACGTCGATTGTTCATATATACATCCATGATTATGTTTATACGTACGTACGTTGACACACTTCGAGGAGTAAGACCCTTATTCATCATGCATCACCACCCACGACCATAATATATGGTTCTTTGGTTATGCCTAAATGGTCAGTATTTCGTTCTTTACTGTCAATCGAATATGTATATGTCAAGGTCTCTTTTCTTAAGTACATCATTGGGAGTAAAGGCAAATTCGGGTATCCGTAGAAAAATATACGAGAAGACGTGGAACTATATGTACCAGTTGTTCACTTTATTTTGTCTGTAGCTTAATTAGTGGTAAATGTTGAAATTCCAATTCTTTATTTAATTTTAACTTTTAAATTTTTAATGATTTAACTTATTAATATGACGTGGTATGGATTTATTAATTAGAATATGAAAACCGAGATAGCACAGAAAAACCAATATTTCTTACCAGTACTAATTATGCAATGAAGCAATATATCAAGGACACTTGCGAATTGCGATGTTTACATTCATCATGGCTATTCATGCATTGAAAATTACAGGATTATATATAAAGATATGTATATATGTCACAATTCAAGTCCGAGGTCAGTGAGAGAATGAATATTTCATAAAATAGAAATATTGAAAAATATTTTGTTTTTAAATTGATTCAAATAATTCAAAAATTTGTTCCGGGAACTCTAACCTTTCAAAATTGGTCTTTACAAAATTTTTAATTGAAAATAAAACCTTACAGTTATACATCACTAATTGAACATAGAACGTAATTAAAACAATTGTTTAATAATCATGCATCACAAATCATCTCACACTCAAATACAGACATAAGTAAAACAAACCGTGTCCAAATCTCATACTCTTGTATATAAAGTTTAATGAAATTCTAAATTCCTACTCAAATCTAAATATTTCACAAGTCTCATAGGAATTTATCAAAATATAAATAAACTAGTTACTCTACAAATTCCTCGATCTAGTTCTTCTGGTCCAAATCACACTGAGTGCCACCTGAGGGAAAGAAAGGGGAGAGCTAATGCCCAGTAGAGAATCGATTACAAGTTTTTATATATATAAGAAATATGCTCATGTTGAAGGTCCTGTATGGTTAGTATTCCATTCAAAATAGTTTACAAAACCCAAGTGAAAATCATATTCTAATAGTTCAATTATTCCAAACTATTATAAAACATTCATCAAAACCAGTACATATCTATTCAAGTTAACATATAACCATATATACAATTATGATGCCCTAGTGGATTACTCGTAAGTGCGAACCACCTAAAGAGGTATCGTAAGTCTGATCACCCGATGTGGGATATCGTAAGTTCGGTCACCCAATGTAGGGCATCGTAAATGTGTGAATGCATGCAAATATTATATGAATGACAGAATAAAGATGTACACCATTTCCACAAAATCTCAAAATATTCCATGCAGTGTTCTTTAATCAAACAACATTTAGTCCTCAAATTGTATTGGATTTTCTAAGAATTTCGGTATTATAACAGCCATTTTTTATCAAAACCCAAAAATTCAATTTCCTACAGAAAATAGTTTCAAACAGTACATATATGATACACCAACCAGTGTGACGTACCTCCTAAGTAGTTTATATCTCAAATCGGTCAAAATAGATATAAACACAATTTTTATAAATCATTTCACGAAATTCTATATTTATTAAAAATATGTGAAAATCAAAATTAAACCAATTTGAAGATCAAGTAATTGAATTCCTGATGAGGACATCAAGAATGTCAAGATTCGTGGTCCAGTACAAGTTCCTGTTGGTCCAGTGACGAGGGCTCGAGCTAAAAGATTCAAAGAAGAGCTGAATAATTCAGTTCGGAGAGTTCTACAATAAGAAAAAAGTATGTTCACTACTGAGGGTGAACAAAAGTTGGTTTTGCTCATCCAAGTCGATTCGGAAGAGAAACAATCAGCCATACTCATCCATTGAGCCATTGCATGTCTAATCCATTATACACGTGCAAGGGGGGGTTATAATTTGATGGAGACGTGTTTTCTTTGTAATTTTATCTTGAATTTTATATTTTAATTTCTGAGTGTTTCTAGGGTTATTTTAAGCGAGTTTTTTTTCTTCATTAAGGGTAGATTAGTAATTTTACAATCAAAATCCTAGAAAGTTTAATTCGGCTATATATGTGCCGCATAAAACATTATGTTTTGGAGTTTTGGGAAATTAATCAAAGGGTGAGAATTTTCTTCTCGAGTTCTTGAAGGGACTTTTCTGAACTTATCAAGGGATTCCTTGTGGTGTTCAAACTGACTTATCAAACTGATCCTCCATCCCTGTTTGTGGTGTCTTCACTATACCAAGGTTCTTGCTTTGCTAAGTAACGAGTCGCAGTTTCCATCAAACTTGAAAGGTCTTGGGGTTACGTTTCCAGATTTGGTAAGGGTTTCGTCACATTGTTGGTGTGGTTCATATCAGTTGGTATTAAGAGCCTAGGTTCATCAGGTTTGCCTATCCTTTCTTGTTTTTCCTTGTCGAGTCGTTTGTTTAGGTTTAGGTTCCAATTCAGCCAAAAATCATATTTGGCTAGATTGTTTTCTTTCTTTTTCAGCATTTTTTTTTGATTGAGTCTTGATTTCGGATTGTGTGTGTTTTTTATTGAGTCTTGATTTCGGGTTGTGTGCGTTTTTGATTGAGTCTTGATTTTGGTTTATGCCCTTATTTTGGGTTCCTCTTTGAATACGTTTGCATCCATTAGAGTTTAAAAACAAAAACATAAAATTGTGATCTTTGCTTTCCAAGTTTTCCAGATCTGTTGTTACTCGTTTCTTGTTACCCATTTCTTTAAGTTACCAATTTTCTTTAAGTTACCGATTCTCTTATGCACTTCACACATTTTTGCAACATCAAAGAAAGAAAAGAAAAGGGAAAGGAAAGAAAAGGAAAAGAGGGAAAATCAAGAGGATCCGAAAATAAATAAATAAATAAATAAGAGTACCAGAACCCTTCTTAAATTTTTTTTGTTTCAATCTTGTTTCTTATGTCCTAAAACCCCTTTTTACCAAAACCCCATACTTGAGTGACAAAATTCATCAAAATCTGTGACAAAATCTGATTCGTTTGGTTTGTTCTTGTCTTGATTTGCTACTTGAATCCTTTATATTAGTTCTTGATTAGTTTTGAAAGAACTCAAAGAAGAATACGAGTGGAAAAAGGTAGTGCGTGTGAGATCATAAGAGGGTTAAAAGCCGGAACTTGTTGAGCGAAACACGAGTGGCATTGAGTGTATCGTATTTGAGTGAAACACGTGAAGGAGTGTGGTGAGGTCCTTTTCCATATTATTCTAACCTTGTTTTGCAGATTTCTATCATATCTAAAAATCAAGAGAAAAGCACAAACGAAGAGGTTCAACAACAATCTGTTCTGAACCTACAAATGCAAGCATTAATGGGAGAGATGAGGCGGATGATGAGGGCAGAATTAGAACAAATACATGAAAGGTTGGATAGGGTAGAAGAGGGAGGAACACAATGGAGGCAGCCACCGAGGAGGGATAGGATCCACCGAAGAGAAGTTGAGGAGGTGNAGTATGATAGGATGTCAGTAGGCAGCCATAGGAGATATGGCAGGGATAGAGAAGCTAAGAACCGGGTAAATAACAACTTAGGAAATATGAAGATAAGAATTCCCACTTTTCAAGGAAAAAGCGATCTTAAAGCATATCTCGAGTGGGAAAAGAAGATGGAGTTAGTTTTCGATTGTCACAATTATTCTGAAATAAAGAAAGTAAAACTTGCTGCAATCGAATTCACTGACTATACTATTGTGTGGTGGGATCAGTTTTGCATTACTAGGAGGCAGAATGGAGAACGTCCTATTGAAACTTGGGATGAGATGAAGAGAGTGATGAGATGACGATTTGTGCCAAGTCACTACTATCGGGATCTATACTTAAAGCTTCAAGGCCTCCATCAAGGTAACCGTAGTGTTGATGAGTATTATAAGGAAATGGAGATGGCTATGATTAGAGCCAATATGGAGGAGGACTGAGAAGCGACAATGGCCAGGTTTCTGAATGGTTTAAATCGAGAGATTGCTAACATAATTGAGATACACCATTATGTGGAGTTGGAAGATTTGGTGCATATGGCAATCAAGGTAGAGAGTCAACTCAAGAGGGGTGGTACACGGCCAGGACCCACCCCACAAACTTCTAGTACAGCACCTTGGAGGTCGAGTTACCCAAAGAAAGAAGAAAGCTCTTCCACTTCCAAGGCTAAATCCGAGCCCAAAATTGCCACTCCTAACACAGCCTCTCAAGGTAAATCAGTCCCTACTTTGACTCGTTCTAGTGAGATTAAATACTTTAGATGTCAGGGAAGATGGCACATAGCTAGCCAATGTCCAAACAAGCGAGTTATGGTGATCCGAGATAATGGTGAGTTTGAATCTGGGGATGAGGCTGATTGTGATGATATGCCACCTTTGGAGGATGCCTCAACGGGAGATGAGGAGTTTGGAATAGATCATGGTGAGATGCTTGGGTTAGTCACAAGATGAGCCTTAAGCTTGCAAGTTAAAGAGGAACAAGAAGTACAGCGGGAGAACATATTTCACACTCATTACCACGTGAAAGACAAGGTATGTAGTGTTATTGTTGATGGTGGCAGTTGCACTAATGTTGCTAGTACTTCCATGGTTGAAAAGCTAAGACTCACAGCACTTAGGCACCCTCATCCATACAAGCTACAATGGTTGAATGATAGTGGTGAAGTGAGGGTTACAAAGTAGGTTATTGTACCGTTTCAAATCAGTAAATATGAAGATGAAGTGTTATGCGATGTGGTACCAATGCAAACTGGGCATCTTCTCCTAGGAAGACCGTGGCAATATGATCGGCGTGTACAACATGATAGCTTCACCAACAAATATTCTTTCATGTTCAACCAGCGAACAATCACTCTAGTTCCGATGACACCAAAGCAAGTTTATGAAGATCAAGTGAGATTACAAAAATTGAGTGATCAAGAGAACTTAAGAGAACAAAAGAATGAGAGTGAAAAGAAAAGTGAGGTTGTGCATAATAAGAGTGAAAAGAAAGAGAAGAGTTCAGCCAATGAGGTAAAAGCAGAGAGAAAACAAAGAAATTTTTATGCAAAAACAAGTGAGGTTAAGCGAGCAATGATTTCAAAACGGCCGGTGATTTTACTCATGTAAAAGGAGGCTCTTTTAAACACTAACCAACTTGATTCTTCTTTGCCTAGTGTTTTTGTTTCTCTCTTGCAAGAGTTCGAGGATGTGTTTCCCAAGGAGGCGCCACATGGTTTACCACCCATCTGAGGGATTGAACATCAAATCAATTTCATTCCCAGAGCATCAGTTCCAAACCGTCCAGCATATAGAAGTAATCCAGAGGAGACGAAGGAACTTCAAAGATAAGTTGAAGAATTGATGGAGAAGGGATACGTGAGAAAAAGCATGAGTCCATGTGCAGTACCAGTGATTCTAGTTCCTAAGAAAGATGGGACATGGAGGATGTGTGTTGATTGCAGAGCCATCAACAATATTACGGTAAAGTATCGACATCCTATTCCTCGCTTAGATGATATGTTAGATGAGCTGTATGGTTCTTGTGTCTTTTCTAAAATTGATCTTAAAAGCGGATATCATCAAATTAG
>JXTB01000004.1:687681-720272 GCA_002914805.1 Parasponia andersonii
ATTTGATGGAGACGTGTTTTCTTTGTAATTTTATCTTGAATTTTATACTTTAAAATCTGAGTGTTTCTAGGGTTATTTTAGGCGTGTTTTTTTCCTTCATTAAGGATAGATTAGTAATTTTACAATCAAAATCCTAGAAAGTGTAATTTGGCTATATATGTGCCGCCGACAACATTATGTTTTGGAGTTTTGGGAAATTAATCAAAGGGTGAGAATTTTCTTCTCGAGTTCTTGAAGGGACTTTTCTGAACTTATCAAGGGATTCCTTGTGGCGTTCAAATTGACTTATCAAAGGGATCCTCTATCCCCATTTGTGACGTCTTCACTATACCAAGGTTCTTGCTTTGCTAAGCAACGGGTCGCGGTTTCCATCAAACTTGAAAGGTCTTGGTTTTGCATTTCTAGATTTGGTAACGGGTTTCGTCACGTTGTTGGCGTGGTTCGTATCAATTCCTACCTTAATCGAGCATCCAACTAGTGTTACAAGGCTATGAAGAAAGTTTGGCGTCGTTTGGGTATCGTTTAGAAGAACGGATGTCATTTTTAAACCTTTGGTTCCTTGGTCTGAAAACTTGATTTTCAAACAGAGCTTCAAATCATAAAACAGACTTCACCACACCAGATTGCCCGTCAGGAGATGAGTCCACGGTGACCAGTTTCGTGGCGAATGGTGGTAGGAATCGTCTCCGGCGAGCAAAACAAATTGCAGAATTTTTCGTCGTTTTATTGCGATCATGGGCTCCGATGCGGCTGGTTTTAGCGGCGGGTTTAGCAACGACGCTTCATTTTTGAGTGGCGGCGAGCTCTGACAATGACCGGAGGAGGAGCAACAGTGGTTGGCGTGAAAGAGCGTCACAGGGGCCTCATGGGAGAAGAAGGAAAATAGGGGGGATTTAAGGGCAATTTTCATAACTGTAGCACCACGTGTTAGCACTAAAATCAATGGGCATTGTTTTGGTTATTTACATTTTGACCCAATTTCCTGAAAATTTTCTCAAAAATACCCTTAAATAATTACATTTTGACCCCAAATTTTCAAACTTTCTTATATCGGGGATTTGTCTTTACAATTTTTAAGGGATTTCACATCCTTCCCTCCTTAAAAGAATTTCGTCCGAAATTCAAATATAAGGCATACACTTAAAGTACAACCTCGAGTTAAAAATTAAATAAGTGAGGGTATTTTTTACACATCTCTATCTCGAATTCCCAAGTGGCTTCTTCTTCTTTGTAGTGATTCCAGAGAACTTTGACAAGTGAAATTTCTCTATTGCAAAACACTTTGAGTTCTCTTCCCATTATTCGAACTGGTTGGTCTTTATAAGTAACATCCTCTTGAATTGGTATCTCCACATATTGAATTACATGGGATGGGTCAGGAACATATTTCCTCAGCATTGAAACATGAAAGATATTGTACACATGGCCCAACTGTGGAGGTAAGTCCAATCGATATGCTACTGGCCTAATTCTTACAGTATTCATAAATGGCCCAATATATCTTGGAACTAACTTTCCTTTAACTTCAAATCTAGTAACTTCGTGCCTTAGTGTGACCTTTAGAAACACTTGGTCACCAATGTCAAACTCTACTTCTCGTTTCAAGGGATCTACATAACTCTTTTGACGACTCTGAACAACCTTAAGTCTTTCTATTATCATGTTGACCTTTTCAGTATCCAGTAATGACAAATGATCATCCAAGATTCTACTAAAGTCCAGTATACATTAGCGAAACATGTCCTCTAAAATCTGAATTGTTCTCTCAGATTGGCCATCTATCTATGGGTGATGAGCTGCACTAAGATTTAGTTCTGTTCCCAAAGCTTTCTGTAAAGCACTCCAGAATTTGGATGTAAATCTTGGATCTCTATCAGAAACTATGCTAGAGGGCACTCCATGTAAATGAACAATGTGATCCATATAAAGACGACTAAGTCTATTGAGAGAAAAGTCAATTCAAATCAGTATAAAATGAGCAGTTTTAGTCATTCGATCAATAATTACCCAAATTGCATCATTTTTCCTTTAGGTCCTCAGCAATCCCGTTACAAAATCCATAGTAATCTTATCCCATTTCCATTCTGGGATAGGCAATGCTGAAGTAATCTAGGTGGTCTTTGATGTTCTGCTTTTACTTGTTGACAGGTTATACACTTAGCCATAAAAGTAGCTACGTCTCAGTTTATGCCTTTTCACCAATACTGCCTCTTTAAGTCATGGTACATCTAGTACTATTAGGATGTACTACAAATTTAGATTTGTAAGCTTCAGTCAAGATTGTCTCTTGAAGGTATAGATCATTAGCTACAACTAATTTTCCATTGAAGAGTAAAAATCCTTCTTTTTTAGTGCTCCAACTATCTAGTTGTACATCATTCTGGAGTTGGTTCCAGATTTTCCTTAATTCTTGATCTTGTGATTGACTCTGTTGAGCTATCTAGAGAAGTGAAGGAGTAGCCATTACATTGCTAACACAAGCAATATTGTTTCTCTCGAAACACTCCAAATTATAATCACCAATAGCAACTGAATTTTTTCACTCTTCAAGTATCAAAGAAGTAAGTATACCATAAGATTTACGGTTCAAGGCATCTGCTACAGTATTTGCCTTTCTAGGATGATACTGAAGATTGTAATCATAATCCTTCATATACTCAATCCATCTCCTCTGTCTCAAATTCAAGTCTCGTTGACTGAAGAGATATTTCAAACTCTTATGATCAGAGTAAATATCAAACTTAGCACTATACAAGTAACATCTCCAGATCTTGAGAGCAAATATCACAGTTGCCAATTCTAGATCATAAGCAGGATAGTTCTTTTTATGAGATTTCAACTGACGAGAAGCATAAGCTACAACTCGACCATTTTGTATTAAAACACATCCTAATTGCGAACCAGAAGCATCTGTGTATATCACGTATAGTTCACTACTATCAGGGACAATCAGAATAGGTGAAGTTGTCAAATTTTCTTTTAGTTTCATGAGTGATGTCTAACACTCATCATTCCAAGCAAACTTGACATCTTTTGTTGTTAACTTGATTAAAGGCAATGCAATACTCGAGAATTTTTCCATAAAACGACGATAATAACCAGCTAAACCAAGGAAACTCTGCACCTCAGTAATATTTCTCGGTCTTTTCTATTCTAGAATAGACTCTATCTTAGATAGGTCTACTGAGATATCATTTTGAGAAATAACATGGCCCAAGAATTTAACTTTTGTTATCCAGAAATCACACTTCGATCTCTTGGCATATAACTGATGATCTCTCAAAGTTTGAAGCACGATCCTTAAATGTTCAGCATGTTTTTCCCGAGCCTTAGAATAGATCAAAATGTTGTTAATAAACACAACCACAAATCTATCCAAATAAGGTCCATGAATGCTACAGGTGTATTCGTCAATCCGAAAGGCATAACCAGAAACTCAAAATGACTATATCGAGTCCTGAATGCAGTTTTCAGTATGTCTTCTTCACCAATCTTCAAGTGGTAGTATCTAGATCTCAAATCTATCTTTGAAAAGAATTTGGTTCCACCGAGTTGGTCAAACAACTTGTTAATCCTTGGCAAAGGATATTTGTTCTTTATCATACGCTAGTTTAGCTTTCTGTAGTCCACACAAAGTCTGAATGTATCATTAGCTTTCTTAGCAAAGAGAACTGGAGCACCCCAAGGTGAGGTACTACTCCTAATGAACCGTTTTGACAATAGGTTATCTAGTTGTTCCCTTAATTCAGTCATTTCTGCAGGAGCCATTCGATAAGCAGGAATAGAAATTAGTTGAGCTCTAGAAACTAAGTCGATACAGAATTCAATCTCTCTATCTAGTGGTAATCCATGTAAATCATCTGGAAAGACATCAGGAAATTTACTAACCCTTGATATCCATGGATATTTATCTGCAGTTCTTATCTCTCTATCAATGGTAAATAGGCTTCCATAACATTCCAATTTCTTTCTCCCACCAATACATGTTATCAGAAGAAGACTGAGGCTTATTGGATTTAAACCAACTTGATACATAATTAAATATCCATCTTCAGAATGAAGAGTTAAATTTCTTCTATGACAATCCACCATAGCTCTATATTTGGATAACTAGTCTATACCAAGAATCACATCAAATTGATCTATAGAAACCACAATCAAATTAGCTAATAACTCACATCCATCAATGACAATAGAACAAGAGTTGCATATAGTATGCACACCATAGACATTTCCCAAAGGAGTATCAAGATTCAAAGCAGGATTAAAATTTTCAGATTTTAAACCCAACATGTTAGCAAACAACACAGATATAAAGGAATACAATGCACCGGTATCAAATAACACGTGAGCCCAAAAGTGATAAAGTAAGATCATACCGTTAACCACTCTAGGTCTAGGCTAATCATATCCCTCTGTCCCAGTGACTGCATAGGTTTGAGCTTTTGCCTTTCCTTTGTTTCCTCTGCCTCTGCTCGGATGACTACTAATAGATCTAGAAGTACTACTGTAAAACTGTCCATAACCTCCTTGTGTTCCAAATGCCTGAGGGGTCTAGAATCCTGTGGTGAAGGTAGAATCCTGAGGATGATACTGGTATTGAACAAGAGAGTTAAAATTCAGAGCTCAGCTCTGGAAATGAGTAGGCCTAGTTTGCTGACTAGAGATGAGTATCGAAGTTGCTTGACTCCCTTGTGGTCCTCTGGTGGTCGGTGAAGGAGTCTGTAAAAGCTGGGGACAATTTTTTATAAAATGACCCTGTTTACCACAGTAGTGGCAGGAATACAGAGTAAAACATCCACTTCCTATTGAAACAAAACTGTTACTGTATCCACTGCTTTGTGAACTCTGTCCTTGCTATCGAACCATTTTTATGTTTTGGTCAGTACGTTTCCTTTATATACACTAGTAGTTCCTCTATCACTAATCAGTGTAGCTTTAATTCTCTGAGCCATACCATAAGCCTTAATAAGGATAGTAATTGGAAATGGCTCAAGTCTAGTACGAATCTCTGGCCTTAAGTTGGTTCTGAAATGAACTAATTGAAGTCTCGAATGGTTTCCCAGTGTATGGGCATACTGAGAGAGTTCCACAAACCTCAAATATTATTCATCAATAGTTATACTACCTTAACATAAGATATTATATTGTTTTAGTATCTCATTAACATAGTCGTCATTGGTATATTGTCCTCTGAACAGTTCATTAAACTGTACCTAAGTCATAGTGGTAGTATCATGAGTAAACTTAATAGTGTTCCACTAATGATCAGTAGCATCCTGAAACAAGTACATTGCAAAGCCCACTCTAAACTCTGCTAGTATTGCCAAAGTATCAAATTTCTTCTAAACTTCCCTAAGCCATCTTAGTACGGTTGCTGGATCGCGTTTGCCATAAAAGTTCGGTAAGTTCAACTTAGTAAAATCCCTAAAGCTTTTAGATTGGTCATTTTCAGCAGTCAGCCTTGTCATAAGACCAGGTATACTCTGCATAGCTTGTTGAAGAGCATCAACAATATTAAAAGTAGGAGAGTCTTGTTGTGGAGGAGCATCTTGTTCTTTCTCAGGTTGAGGCACTCTTCTTCTTAGAGGCATTTTCTTGATCTGTATTTCAATATGTCTAACGCATTAGTAAGATGATGATTTTGCACGACTTATGTAAAAGAAATGTCCAATCTAGTTTAATGAGTGACACACTCCGAGTATTTTAAATTAAAATCATACTCCGATACCAAATTTTCTGTCACAACTCAAGTCCGGAGTCAGTGACAGAATGGGTATTTCATAAAATAGAAATACTGAAAAATATTTTATTTTTAAATTGACTCAAATAATTCAAAAATTTGCTCTGGGGACTCTAACCTTTCAAAACTAGCATTCACAAAATTTTTAATTGAACATAAAACGTAATTAAAATAATTGTTTAATAATCATGCATCACAAATCATCTCACACTTAAATACAGACATAAGTAATACAAACCGTGTCCAAATCTCATACTCTAGTATATAAAGTTTAATGAAATTCCAAATTCCTACTCAAATCTAAATATTTCATAAGTTTCGTAGGAATTTATCAAAATATAAATAAACTAGTTATTCTGCAAATGTCTCGATCTAGTTCTTCTGGTCCAAATCACACTGAGTGCCACTTGAGGAAAAGAAGGGGTGAGCTAATGCCCAGTAGAGAATCGATTACAAGTTTATATATATATATATATATATATATATATATATAAGAAATATACTCATATTGAAGGTCTTACATGGTTAGTATTCCATTTAAAACAGTTCACAAAACCCAAGTGGAAATCATAGTCCAATAGTTCAATCATTCCAAACCATTGTAAAATATCCATCAAAACTAGTACATATCTATTCAAGCCAACATATAACCATATATGCAATCATGATGTCCTAATGTATCACTCGTAGGTCCAAGCTACCTAAAGAGGTGTCGTAAGTTTGATCACCTGATGTGGGACATCGTAAGTCCGATCACCTAATGTAGGGCATCGTAAATATATGAATGTATACAAATGTTATATGAATGACAGAATAAGGATATACACAATTTCAATAAAATCTCAAAATAATCCATGTAATGTTTTTTAATCAAACAACATGTAGTACTCAAATTGTATTGGATTTTCTAAGAATTTTGGCATTATAACAGTCATTTTTTATCAAAACCTAAAAATCCAATTTCCTGTAGTTTCAAACAGTATATATATGACATACTAACCAGTGTGACATGTCTCCCAAGCAGTTTGTATCTCAAATCGGTCAAAATAGATATAAATACAATTTTTATAAATCATTTCACGAAATTCTATATTTATCAAAAATATGTAAAATCAAAACTACACCAATTTCAAGATCAAGTAATTAAATCCCTACCTCAATCGAGCGTCCAACTAGCGTTACAAGGCTATGGAGAAAGTTTGGCATTGTTTAGGTGTCGTTTGGAAGAGCAGATGTCGTTTTCGAACCTTTGGTTCTTTGGTTTGAAAATTTGATTTTCAAACGGAGCTTTAAATCATGAAACGGACTTCATCACACCAGATTGTCCGCGAGGAGACGAGTCCACGGTGACCAGTTTTGCGGCGAACGGTGGCCGGAATCGACTCCGGCGAGTAAAACAAGCTGCAACATTTTTCACTGTTTTCCGGTGATCACGGGCTCCGATGCGGCTGGTTCTGGCGGCAAAAGTTTCGACTGGTTACAATGCTTCGTTTCTGGGTGGCGGCGAGCTTCGACGATGACCAGAGGAGGAGCGACGGCGGCTGGCATGAAAGAACGCCATGTGTCAGCACCAGAATCAATGGGCATTGTTTCAGTTATTTACATTTTGACTCAGTTTTCTGAAAATCTTCTCAAAAATATCCTTAAATAATTATAATTTGACCCCAAATTTTCAAATTTTCTTCATACTTTTGTCCCAACGAATCTAGACCCAAATCTGCCTAGATTCATATATATTTATATATATATATATATATCGGGTCAAAAGACCAATTTGTCCTTACAATTTTTAAGAGATTTCACAATATATATATATATATATCTAGTACATGACCCACACTAATGAATTAGAAATTTAACATATATATCTATATATTTATATATGTAAGCCATCTCCAAACCAACAGGATAATGATGTTTCTGCCAAAAATGGAGTAAAAATTCATCTCCAGTCCAGCTGCATTTCTTGCAGCAAAATGTTGGGAAGTTACAATGCTACACCATTAATGACGTGGCACTGTAGTTGTGCGCTATTTTTTTTAATTTGTTATTGAACTTCTAAAAATACTCTCCTTTTAAATGTTTAATTCCATACATGTCCTTGGGCAAATTTGTTATATTTAAAATGTGTTAATTATTGTAAATGATTTTATATTAATTGTTTAAGTTAATTTAAATAAAAGTTAATTAATTTAATAGTTTCAATTTGATAATAAAAAATGTTACATATGTATAAATTATTATTTATATAATTTCATAATTAATATAGTTTATTAATATATCGTTAAATTAATGTGATTTATATAAGTATATTAGTGAAATAATTGATTAAATAAAATATTCATAAAAAGTTAAGGATTAAAAAGGAGATTTGAGTAAAAGTTAGAGAGAATATTCATTTTTGTTGCAGAGAATATTCTTTTTGGTATAGTATTTAGAATAATAAGTTGGAGATGAAAAAAAAATATAAAATAAAATTATTATATTTTAGAATTTTAGTTGTTAAAAGATAGAGTTAGTAGTTGGAAATGACCTAACGTGCAATAGCTTATCAAATGCAATTCAACTAGGTAAATGTGGAGTATATATATGTGCAAGTAAACACTATCTGGTACTTTTATGTACTTCGATGTTATATAATAATGATATGATACATTTTGGTATGATACAAAAGCATACCGTGGCCATCGTGATCATGAATATGTCATGTGATTTATATATATATATATATATATATATATATATATATATATATTCAGTTATTTTTTTTATCTCTATATATATTATTTTGAATAATTAAATTTATTACGTATATTTTTTATAATAAAAAAAATAATACTAATAATATATGTCTATTTATGTATATTATTATAATTATTTAATTACCGTTAAATGATAATAGTTAAAAAAATCATAAAAAAATGCCTTTAACAACTATATATATATATATATATATATGTAATATATATATAAAATAAAAGGTTCTGCCATTATGAATATTGTGTGGATCGAGTTCATGCAGGTATGTCTTGATTGACTGGTTTCAAGTTGCTTTAACTTTAGCAAGCTGAGAACATCAATATATATAATATCTTTCCATTCCCTATAAAAAAAGTGATTATATCCTCATAGTTTATGAAGATAGCGATATTCTTTGCCCTTAGATTATATGAAAGAAATTATAGTAAAGTATTTAAAAAAACATGCGTATATATAAACATACGTATACATACATATATATATATGTATATTTTTCTATACATATACAGATACATTATACATACATAGACATATGTACGTCTCTATATGTATATATACATATACAATCAATGTTTAAGCAGTACACCAATTGAACCAACATATATGTATGCATACACCACTTTGTGATACGTGCTTTCAGATGCATGAACTTGCGGCAAAGATATCAACGCTTTTGTTCAGGTTTCTGAAAATGCTTATCTACATATATAGATGTGATTTTGACATTCGTCACCAAGATGAAAAAACTAAAGGGCACTACATCACCTTCCAAGATCAAATGTAGGATGAAAGATAACACTCACCCAACTCCCGCACTCTACTTTTGTTTTTAGTACTTCTTTTCAGTACAGATTCACAGCAACAACAAAAAAGAATCACACTTGTTATTCACTAGACTCCTATAATCCAATATCTTTGTTTGCTATATATTGTGGGTTGACCACTTTGAAGCAAATGTTAATGGTGAAAATTTGGACAGTTGGTATTAGTCCACCCTCGTATTATTAACATATATACACTAATTTCAATCTTTTCAGAATACAACCAAATGAAGTGTTCCCAACATTTTGTTTAGCTTTGAATTGTATGCCTATATGCTAATAAGTTCTCTAATATCTAATTAAGGATATGTGTATATATATGGTTCCTGATAATTTTTTTTAAACCTATCGATAGATACTCTTTTTTTGTCTTTGGATCGTGATATAACGACTTTCATATTCATATGATAATTCTATAAAATTAGAATTATTGGTACTCTTTTATTTATATAAATGTATATTTTTGGGTATTTTTAGTTTAGTTTTTAATTAATTTTAAGTTGTTTTGTATTAAATTAGGTTTTAATTATTTAGGTATTTAATTTAGCTAATTTGTTTTGGTTTAGTTTAATTAGGCATTTTGATTTAATTTAATTCATAATATTATTTTATTTGAATCAGGTTTTTATTTTAATTTTATTTCTCTGATTTAGTTTAAAAGTAAAAGAGAGGAAAAAAAATTCAAATTTCGGAGAAAATACGCCCCGATCACGCAAGTAGAGGAAGGATAATAAGCGCGTTACTGGCCGTCGGACGATGAACATCAGAAACGATCTGGCGGGCGCGTGTCCTCACGTGGTCAACGGACGACTGGAGGACAAGGAGGACAGCAGTGGGGCCTGCGAGGCAGTCAACTTTCCTTTCCCTCTCGAGCGTGTTGGATCTTGCACCTCTCAGTTCTGATTGGCTTCCGTGAAACCTGTTTTTAGCTCCATTAGCAAAGTGCCACTTCAGCTCATTGACTTTGACTCTCTCCAGCCAATAGAACGTGACTTTAGTGCGGAGCTTACGTATTTCATCCGCACTAGATTATTGCCCAAGGCTACTCGTGAAAGAAAATTGTGGGAGATCATCCGACCAATTAGATTGCAATTTTGGAAAGAGAAAGCCTTGGAGATAGAATTAAAAGGAAGAGTGATAGCACGAGCGTAGGAGTGCTTCTACTCGGAATTTTTTTTTTTTCTTATTCTTTTTATTTTTAATATTTTTTATTCTTATTAATGTTTGTTATTAATTTAGCTATGTAATATATTTTTTTTCTAAGACTACTATGAATATTTAAATTTTTTTAATTTAATTAAATTAGAGTTTTATTCTAATATGTATTGAGTATTTTGATTTATGTTTAATATTTAATCATGTAATTTAATTTGAGATTGAGAAATGATAATTGAATTTAATCTAATTGAAAAACTATGAATTTAACATAAAATATAGATATTTATGTAATTTGTGCAGTATTTATAATTTTTTTGTTCAGAATGAAATTTGACTAATTTAGAGTTTTGATAGAGATTTATCACTTATTAAATTAGATTATTAATATTTGTGAAAGATTAATAATTAAATTAGAAAAATTCATTGTCAAGATATAGAATAAAATTTGATTTAATTAGCTGTGAGATTTAAATAAAATTAGTCTTAGTAAAATCAAAAATCCTAGGTTTTAGTCTCTTGAAGTTCCGTTTATTTTATTTTTGCATTGATTTATTTTATTTTAGTTATTTATTTTATTTTTGTCTAATTTATTTTCAAATAAAGTTAGTTAGAATAATTTTGGTATCTAGTAAACAGTCTTTATGGGAACAATACTCATATTTACAATTTATTACTTATTTGCGATATTGTGCACTCGTAATTATTTTCACAACATCATAATTTAAGCAGTTAGAAAAAAATAAAAATAAATACACATTATTTAATGTTTTTTTCTCTTTATTTTTAACAATAAAAATATGTGTGTAACCAATTTTAATTTAGTAAAATAATACCAATAGATAGATAAAAAAAATCCTACTAAATTGGTTCCTATATGTATATATGCATAATACACAATATCTGATCCGCAAACTATATTAGAGTTGGATATTATGAAAGCGTGGCAAATCTGTTAATATATAATAATTTTTAAACATTTACCACCAATAAGTATCTTTTTAATATATACGTAGATATATTCTCTTCTATTTAGAGCTATGCTAAGCACTACCTACTTATTAATTATACCTGTCGTGCTAATCCATAATTCAGAATCATGTACCAAACATGGCCTACACGTACGTCAATTTATGTGCCTAAACATATCAATCTATAATAGTTACATATGTGTAACGTGTTAACATGCTATATTGTGCTAGCATAATTCTATGGTATAGACGAGCCAGTAGCTATTTGCTTTCCTCTTCCTATTTTGACAAAACAGAGAAAAGATTATATATTAAGTTTCTCAGGATTGTTCGAGGGAGCCTGAAACCTCCTGGGTGCAAAGTATAATAGCAAGTTTTTTTGAAAATCAGAGTATATCCTCTGTTTTAACCAAAAAAAAAAAAAAGAGTATATCCTCTCTTCTTTATTCATTGCTTTTAAATAACCAAGCCATTACAAATGTTTCCCTCAACTAAAGGCACGTGCCAACAAAATAACTAAAGTGCTAAAGAATCTAACAACCCCAAAACTAGTCCGACTCCTTCTACAACTACTAATTGACTTAGTAGAATAATAAAATAAAATAAAAAACAATAAAACTTGGCTGCATGTGATAAAGGCACGTAACAGTCTATCATGTTTAACTTATGAGTCCATTGTGTTGTGCCATATTGTGCCGTTGTGCTAATGGCCAGCTGGCCCCGCTCTCGACTGCTCTATTTCAGTGAATTAATACTTCAATTAGCATTGAAATTATAGTATTGTTTCATCGTTTGGAATATTCCTCTGTTTTTGTTTTGCATGTAGGAATAGATTGAGGTACATGATATTGTATATAATATGATGTTTACAAGCATTAGTATATATATAATCTATTACAAGATGTCAAACCATAAATACAGTACGAAGAAGATGAATGATTGAGCATTGCGACAATCAGCTATAATGTTGACATTTGAAGAATATAAAAAGACAGATATGATCATGCATATGCATGCAATGACGATGGCAGTTTTACGTGGCGAATTGAGCTCCTTTGGATCAAAAGAGAACTAGCTTTTAGCTTCTAGCTTCTGTAGCCCGTATTTTAGACGTATGGCAACTTAATTACGAGTGGTCCAAATCATGCATCTAATGTGATCCTAGTTCAAATTCATCATCACATGTGTCTGGCCTTATTGATGATCATTAATTAATAAAAGCCATATATCGGCCTATCTATATATGACAATATATATGTGCACACATAAAATAATTGTACAACTCTTTTTCTATTGTTCATTTTCATTAGTGATACTGTGATACACTGATAGTGGTACTTTTGATGGTTTGACTGAGAAATTGATTAATGTGGGGTTTGAGATTTGAGAAGTGTATATAATATGAAGCACTGTTATTACAATGCAGATATTACGAACATTAAAAGTATATTATAGGTACAGAATATATAGACATTTGGAACTATAAAGCCTCCACTAAGTCGTCTATGCTAGTTCAGCTATAGCATTCTTGTTTATTAAATATAGTCCTATATGCACTAACATTTTAATCTTCAACCGAAAGGCATCTAGGCTACGTAGCTAGTGATGAAGTTTTCAACATTCCCCCCAAACACAGCAACCCATAATTGGGCTTTAACATGACACCTTAAAGATATATATATATATATATATATATATATATATATATATATACAGGAGCCTTGAAGATATTTTAGCCACCACAATATTATTTATTGAGTTGGTTCTTGATCTTTGACTAAATATAAAATAAGGAGCTTTTTAATGTTTCGAGTAATAATTATTGATCAACAAGGTTATGACTTTTTCCCTCTGTTTACTTTGTTTTTGCTCTCTATCTTTTGTGTTTACATAATGTCCAAAACACGAAAAGAATGGTATACATTGTGCATTGAGTTTATCAAAGTCAAACTTACGGGACAGATGTCTACATCTATATAATCCAAGTCTCAGAGCACAGCAATACTAGTCTTGAATTTAATAACTCTATATGCTAGCTCACATTGCTAGCAGTAAATTAGATTTGTGTTGGATGATTCAGTGGCCATTGCCAGATCATTTTTTTTTCTATTTTAAATTTTGGTTCACTAACAAATAAGCCAAAACCCTCAACCTTTTTCAGGTGATTCGACCAACTAATGTATTATGAAAAGCCATTATCGAAGCCAAAAAGAAGACAGAAAAAAGGTTGTTCATCTTAATTTCGAAGTGAATATTTGGCAAGTACATCAACAATATTGCTATTTGGTGGCCCAATCCAAATTACAATGCTAGTAATCAAAAGAGGCTTACATGAATCCCTCAAAGACCCACCTGGGAATCTAGCTAGTCCTCATGATGATCAGTGTGTTTGGCTACTGCGAATCTCAGTGTAGAAGAGAGAAAGATACAAAATAGTTAGAATGGGGGCAGTATTGGGTATTCAAGAAGCTTGGAAAAATGGTTGTGCCACTTGCAGTGTCATTTTCATACAGCTTGCTTTGAAGCAGCACGTTGAAATGTAACCTATAATATATATGGCCCTCTCATAGTCAAGGACTAGCACTCTCTTCTAGGTTGCTACTATGTTTGGCTTCCCAGAAAATCCAATTAAGTACATTCCCATCTTCCAAAAATCAGATGAAAAGAGCTTTGATGAAGTCAATTGTGAAGAAGGGTTGATTCTTAATCGTAATCCTTGTAAATTGTAACCCAAAGGTCTAAGGTCAGTGCTAGCTTTGAGCAATAATTGTTATTTGGCATGTCACATTTCATCATCATGATATAGTTGTTGTGGGGATAATGGGGGTAAGCTATTATGAGCGCCTATTATATATATATATTGAAATGCCTTTTATATATATTTGGTTGCAGCTGCTTTACATATTTCTATGCCTTGAAAGACATCTCCCTTACTTTCTTTAAGGATACTGACAAATTCTCTATTTAAAAAAAAAAAAAGAAATTGAAATTAGTCCCTGCATTGCATTATTGATAAAGACCCGGCCCAAATATTTTATTTATTTATGTGTACAATAATATTAAAAAACGAAAAATATTTCTGGGCTTTTTTTTTTTTTTTTGGAAATCAAGCCTTGCCGTGGTTCCAAATCTATCCCATCAAAAGTAACCTTGTCCCTAAGCAAGTGAAAAAGCTAGCTAGAATTAGATGGACATTGAGTCACTAACTCACAAAACTATTGAGTTATTGTAAGCAAATCAAACCCACTATTGAGTTTTCCACACAAACATGATGTTAGACTTGGACTCTAATGTGATTACGTTAACAGACTTTGCATGGTTTGCTGGACTCTTTAGAGGATAGATTCCACAGTTTTCCTTTGTTTGATCAGGAACAAGAATTCTACAATTCAACGTTTGGCTAAACAAATTTAAATAAAATTGAGTTAGGCCAGCTAGCACTTTTCATATATCTATATACTAATATAACTTATTACCAGCTTCAACAATGCATTTACACCTAAAAAGGAAAAAAAAAAAAAAACAAAATAGAAAAATGAAGAAGGACAATAACAATGATGTAGCCAAAAGATGTGTGTAATGGAAGTCAGAATCCAAGAAGAAAAAAAAAAAGAAGGAAGTGACTCCCCACTCAAGAACTCATAGAAGACAAGTTTTGTACCATGCTGTACCCGAGTCACATACTCGCATATAATTACAGCACTAGAGATTGAGTTGGGGTTAAGCATTTTGCTGTATACCATTATTATAAGCTGTACCAATTCAGAATACTTTGTTTCTGAGAAAGCTTCAATTACAGCTTTTTTTTTTTCTTTTGCTTCTTCTTTAATTTGTTTCTCTCTTTTCAGGTCTTGTTGATTGAAACTCACACCTTAAAATGAAGGCATGGTGTCATCTTTTTGAAAACATTTGGCATCTCTTCATACTCAAAAGAGGAAAGGGAAAACTCCAAAAGAAAACAAAAATGCACAAGAAAATCTCTATAGATTTTGGGAAATCAGATTCCATTTTTAGTGGAGGGTACGAAATATCTATTAGTATTTGCATAGTAGAACGGATATGTATGGATAGAGAATTAAGATGCAGTTTGCAGTATATACCAAAGATTTTGTCGTAGAACATTTCTATTAGTGTTCGTGGTTTAGCCTGTTAACGGAACCAGAATAAATGAATAAATAAAACAAATAATGGAATGTGGTTTGAACTTTGAACATACACGGGAGAGAGAGTACCATCAAATATTCTTTGTTTGAGGGGAAGAGTTCGTAAATACACGTTTTACGAACCACATTTTTATGAATACCCATTTTCTAGTTTTGTTTTATAAATACCCATATCTATACCCGTTTTTGGAGACATATATGTAAGAAAATAATAACATATAATACATAAGGTTACAAACGAATATAACAAATTTTTATATAAAGTAACCAAAAGTCTGTTCTAAACTTCAACGAAATTTCAGTAGTACTTTTAAAACACTGTTAACCGTAAATGTCTATATACTATATAATATCTTTAAAACTGATTCGTTCCTTCTAGTTGAATACTTGAGAACTTTACAAGCCTCAATTTTCCAAGATACAACGACAAAAAGTAGTAAGTGAAGCACTAATACCTTTACTATACGAACTAAAAACTTTTAAAACTCTAACACACTAGAACCCTAGCTACAAAATTTTTGAACACTCGAAGAATTCTAGTTAGTGAACTCAAGAAACATTTGAAAAACTAGAGAAATTGAGAGAGGATGATAAAGAGAAATCAAAGAAGGATGCATCTGATTTAGTGTGTGGAATGAGGAGGGGAAACTTTCTTTTTATAGCATAAATCCATTAAAGCCAACACCAACACTTCTACTTCATGAACTGGAAACTTTTAAAACTCTAACATACTAGAACCTTAGCTACGAAAATTTTAAACATTCGAAGAACTCTAGCAAGTAAACTCAAGAATACTTAAAAACCTAGAGAAATTAAAAGAGGACGGTAGAGAGAAATCATATAAGAATGTTTCTGATTTGGTGTGTGGAATGAGGAGGAGAAGCTTTCTTTTTATAGTATAAATCTATTAAAGCTAGCACCAACACCTCTACTCTACGAACTGGAAACTTTTAAAACTCTAACACACTAAAATCCTAACTATAAATTTTTGAACACTCGAAGAATTCTAGCAAGTAAACTCAAGAACTCAAGAATACTTGAAAAACTAGAGAAATTGAGAGAGGATAGTAGAGAGAAATCAGAGAAGAATGTTTCTGATTTGGTGTGTGGAATGAGGAGGAGAAGCTCTCCTTTTATAACATAAATCCATTAAAGCTAGCAACAACACCTCTACTCCACAAACTAGAAACTTTTAGAACCCTAACACATTAGAACCCTAGTTACAAAATTTTTGAATAATCAAAGAACTCTAGCAAGTAAACTTAAGAACACTTGAAAAACTAGAGAAATTGAGAGAAGACGTTAGAGAGAAATTAGAGAAGTAAAATAATCTAGGTTATAGTAAAAGATTCAACTTACAAGGATCCAAGTTTCTACCTGTCATTTGTGTCCGCATGTGCAGGTATACACGAACTCATGTAAATTCAGACCCAAGCCCAATAGTTTGCACTCTTCTGCAAACGCCTGAGAAAGCATATGTGGCAGTAATTCTTACCACTATAATAAAACATGGCTCTATATAAACTACTAGGAACAAGCATTTCCTATCAATGGGGGACTTTTTTGTTTTCCTTTCATTTTTCCAATTCCAATAGTGCATTTTTGAGTAACAATTTCTCATTCATCTATGCACTATTTTGAGCATGTGAATATACGAAATCGATGTACTCGGAGAGGAGAACAAGAATTCACTAAAATCTTTCATCAATAAGATGTGAGTTCCACTCAATATTTAGCTTTAAAATGGTTCATAAAAATGAGTTCTATAACATAAATTTGGATTTTACAAAAATATAAGTTTTCAAGCCCAAGATAAACCCAACAACTAAACCTATTTCTTAACCTATTTCCAACCATATATGCTATAAGCATTTTATACATAAAATATATACTGCGTTACATATATTTGACGAATAAAAAAATTATACCTAAAAGTCGGTATATATTTCAAAATATGTCATAGGTATAAATTTACATAGTAAATGTAACAATTTGTAAAAATTTACATTTTAAATATACATATATATTTCACACTTGAAATGTATACTATAAAAAATAGGTATTTGAAACTAAATTTTAAAAATAGGAATTTGTGAAATATGAGGCGCAAAAATTGGCACTAGTGTAAATTTATTTTGTTTGAGATCTGAATTCTGAAGGTTGTCAAGGAAAATGGTGCTCATTGTGAAGGGGTCTTATATTTTGCTGAATAAATTAGGTGAATACCACTTTTTTGTCATTAATTAAATCTATAATCATACTACTTTTTTAAAATAAATTCTTGACGATCTTGATAGATTCTTCATAGATTCTTGACATCAGTAGTAATCTTGACATATTCTGAATGGATTCTTGATGAATTCTTGATAAATTCTTGACCAATTCCCTCCCAAAAGTGGTAGAATCTAATAGTGGTGGTAAATTTAATTAAGAATTTGAAAAAATTGGTAATTGTCTACTCAACCCTATTTTGCTTGCCTCTTGATAATGCACCAAATCTAATATTGGGCCCTACCCCTTTGCTTGCTTGAGGCCCATCTTCGGTGGTTGGCTGCATTCTTACAAAAATACAACATATTTTGTTATATTTTTTTGTTCAATTCGGATTCAGCAAATATCAATACACGGTATTCACCCATCATAATATCATATGTTCAGATGAATATTGCCATCTATGTCTCAAGCCAAAAGAAAACGGAAAAACAAAAGAAGAAATGAAAAACACAAACAGACTGACACATATTCTCAATACGAACTGAGTTCAGTTTCTAGGTTTGCGAGCTGTAAATATGCTTCCAAGCTTAACCAAAGAGACAACAAATATATAAAGCTTTCAAATTACTGGTTATTCTTATTTGAGATTGAGATATTTTTTTACCCCACTTAATTTTCTTTTATCACAGATATCATTTACTAACAATAATGTCAAAGCCAACCTTGATATCATTTTACTAACAATAATGTCAAAACCAACCTTTTAGATTTTGAAAATTCTCCGATTTATGCCAACCATAAACTAAAATAGAATACTACTATGAAGATGACTACCTTCGATTCATTGTTATCAAACATGCTGATATTACTTTTTGATTGGAAAATTTGAGACTCAATAGCGAAATAGAAGTGGAGATGAGCAAGGGAAGACTATTTAATTCTTGACAAGTCTATTATAAATTTTTCATGTGTCTAGAGCTATTGGAAGTTGGAACCCAGAAAGTACCGATTTATCTTGGGTGATGCAGGAGTAGGAAACTAGTAATTCTTGACAAGTCTATTATAAATTTTCTAGAGTTTACTAATGGCAAAAGTCCCTTCATACCATTAAAATCCAAAGCTTAATATGGAGTCTATAATCTTTGAACTCACCTTACACAACAGACATACAATATTCATGAAGGTAGGCTTCAAATAATATCACCCTATATGATAAAAAGGCGAGAATGGAAGGTTGTCATCATTCCAGAAATTACACATCAAGAGTTTCGGGAGATTTCACCTATCCTGTATTCCTCATGCCAGCTGCAATCCCATTTATGGTGATGAGGAGTGCATCTCTGAGTTTATGGTTATCATCGTCGCACCTCAGCCTCTTCAGTATCTCAACCTGCAACATGTTAATGGGATTAAGATAAGGGAGCCTGCTCTCAATCAGCCTCCTCAAGCTCCTGTTGTTCGCAGATAGTTTCTCATGCCCACTAACCACCAATACAAACTTCTCTGTAGCCAAGAGCTCCTTCCTTAGATCAGAACCAAGCTCACGACGGCTCTCGGACACAAGGACTTCATCATAGTGCTTTGCTATAGGAATGTCAGCCTTCCCTAAAACCATCTCTATAAGGTCAATGGTGCATTGAAAGAATGGCCATTCTTTGTATATTGCCTTTAAGTCCTCGGTATGTCCTTTCTCACAAACACCCCTTAAACCTGCACCAACACCAAGCCAAGCAGGAAGAACAAATCTTGTTTGAGTCCATGCAAACACCCAAGGTATGGCACGAAGATGTCCAATTCCTTTCGAGCTCTTTCTTCTTGTGGGGCGACTTCCTATGTTAAGGAAGCCAAGCTCAGCCTGAGGTGTAGCCTCATGGAAGTAAGCAAGAAAATCTGGATTTTCATAAACTATGCTCCGGTAATTCTGGCAACTGATATTTGAGATCTCTTCCATGAGATTACGCCATTTTTCTTCTCGAGGTGGCAGTGGAGGACGTAGGGTCGCAATCAGCACGGCTGTTGTGTATATTTCTAGCTGTCTAACAGCTGTTTGTGGCAGCCCGAATTTAGCCTGTACCATCTCTCCTTGTTCAGTTGACCGTAGAGTACCCTGGCAAATTTTACTACATAAGTCACAAGTGATAAAGCAGAAGATTTCTTATAGCCTTTGACATTGATAACGTATTACTAACGACAACTGAAAACAAAAAAGAAGGAACTCGCAATTCACATGGACAAGGAAAACAAATGCAACATCTACAAGTAACTGAGCAAACTGGAATAATGGAGTACAAGCGTATGAAATAGACTTTAGTCCATAAAACAGGACGAAATTTCTTCCATCAGAAAGCCTAATGAACAAAAGTAGCTACAAGGCTACAACTGTAAGTACAAAAACGTTAGCAAATTTCCACAAAAAACGGCCAAAAAAAAAAAATTACCATTACAGAACCAGGTGGTTGGGACTGAATAGCTAGATATGTAGGGCCACCTCCACGGCCAATACTTCCCCCACGCCCGTGAAACAATGTAACTTTAATACCATACTCGTTGCAAGCACTCACAACATCCTCTTGGGCTTTATAAAGTTCCCATGCAGCAGTAAAGCGCCCAGCATCTTTACCAGAATCAGAGTATCCCACCATCACCTATTACAACTTGGTAGGCTTCATATGGTTGACAGGACTCCAAAATTCATCCTAGAAAAAAGTAAAAGGTTTCTAGATGATTACCTCTTGATGCCCATTGTGGTTCTTAATAATGTGATCGCGGTACCAATCAATAAATAATAATTTCCTGATTACAGAGCCAGCTCCTCTCAAGTCCTTCACAGTTTCAAATAGTGGAACCACCCGCAGCCTATGTCAAGATAGTTGACAAATTGGTTATATAACATTTATTATACACCTGCAGTGGTGTGCCAGGACATGTTAAGATACTTTGAATCTAAAAAACCAACTCATTATGAATTTATGACAGGTAACATCTAATCCTATCATTACCCATTTCTAATAGTTTACAAAGTTAAGGATAATATATGAATGAGAAGTAAATCAGCCCTATATCTTTGAAACATATTTACTGAAAGAAATTACATTTCCCAAAGTGGGAGCATAATCCTCTCACTGGTCACAGTATTCACTTTTATAGCTTTACGAAGGATGAGCAACTCGGAGGTCCTAAGTATGAAGCTAATGCACATAAAAAAAAAAAATGATCACAAGTAACAAAAATGGTCATAGACGAAAAAAATATTTATATTTCTGTAAGATCCCCAAACAGCACTAATATTAATGCACAATAGCCGAATTCCCAAATGAGATGGAAAACATAATACACATATATACATAATGAGTGGAGCACACAGTGAAGTAATTTTATGGACTTACGTTCCACCAGGACATGGTCTTCCTAACTCCCCACTAACAGCTAGTCGTGCATCTTTCTGTAAAAGCTCAACTGCAAGGACATCGGTGGCCTGGAAGTACCAAATCAACAACAAGATTTAGTAAATTTGATAATAGAGAGAGCTCTTTAAAATGCCTAGTTTCAATGAGACTAAAAGTTCATGTTCATAAACATCCTACATTTGATGCCATGGAAATCACATAGGCTCCAAGCGAATCACTCCCTAGCTCCGCAGCAACACGGAAGGTGTCCAATACTTCTTTAACATCAGAAGGAACCTGAAAATTAAAAGAAGTGCAAAAAAGAGAAGACGCCATTAGAGAGGAAAAGAAAGAAAGATTGCCTTAAATATGCACATTGCCTTAAATGTGCACTGCATATCTAGTCAAAGTTTAAGGGTGTACTTCAAAACCTAAGACACAAACTACTTTGGTCTCAACAGCAGTTTTTGGCTCATGAAACCAGTTATAAGTATGATAAAACTGACATGAGGCATAGATAATGAATACAAACACTAAAGCATAAGGTATCAAGGTTTGAGGTCAGTTCCAATCCATCCACTTTGCTTGTCTCTTCTAAGCAGATACGGATATATCATGACAAGCTTGAGACTAAGAAATGGATATAAAAAATTCTTAAAAGCGGACTGCAAAGGGTAAATTAAAAACAATAAAATGTATCACAAATTCTAGGAACCAATAAACCAACTGCAATGCAAATTGACTCAGTTTTATACACCCATCTTGATTCTATGACTGTGATGCATATGAATTATCCATTCTAGATAAAATATAATTCTTAGAAAGTTAATCATCAAATGACACTGCATCTTGGTTTGTTATACACATATGTATTACACATATCATATACATGATATGTGTATGCAGACACAAGATTTGTGAATTTGGATCATGACTGTCATAGTCCACTTTTCACTATCTAGATACGTTACCTCTATACTTTGGGGAACTAGAGGCCTCTTCCCTTTCAATTCTCTTGTTAAAAATTCCAGCTTTTTCTCTTCATCCCACTCGCTATATGAACCCATATCCAGATAGTTCGTAATTGCATCTAGAGCTTCAGCATGTCGAGCCGATTCCTGCGACAAGAGCAAACTTAAGTTAAAATGGTCTATTGAACCAAGTAGTTTACTTTTTAATAGAACAGTGAAGCAAGCAGCTTATAATTATAAAAAAGCAGGGCAAACCTGGCGTAAGTCCAGCTTCATTAATACCATCCCAAAGGTTGAAACTCGTCGTATCAGGTCAGCAAGCCGACCATCAGCCAGCACCCCAGATCCACATGATTGCTGAAATAATCATCCATAATTGTTACAGTAAACACTGTTCTAGCATCAATGAGAGAGAGAGAGAGAGAGTACCAGAGACTCGTAGCATAGCAGTAGGGGTTCCAAAAGTTGATCTGATGTCTCATAGTAATCCCAAGGATCATACTCGCAAGGAAGATCCTCAAGAAGAAGCTCCAGCCGCCTACGTGTCTTCACAAGCTGAACACAGGACATAACAGCAATGTTTACTATCTCATTGTGGCTAAAGAAGTTAAAACATGCTCTCCAGAGGATGCTACATGAAAATTTGGTTGGATGGGAGATCATGCCCATGAGAATGAACTCACTTGATCAGATGCATGAAACGTATTTCATTTTCATCGACTTAAAGAAGCATATAGAACTTTGAATGTGTTATGGAATCATGGTTATGGTTTTAATAAAACTCTAACAATCAGTTCCATACTATAGGATTTTTTGTTCTCTTCCCTCGAGTTTACAATTGTTTGAAAAGCCATTTCCAAAAAAAGCGGTAAATATCTTCCCAAACCAACATCACAATAATATCTGATACTACTTATGTTGCCTTAACCAACTACAACATTACTAACTCCTTTTTATTTTTTGGACCACAGAAACCCCACAAACCTGCATAGTGAACTTGAGTTCAATATTAGAGCACTTGGAAAACCTACAAGGAATAGAATCCCATACCATTTGGAAACAAACCATAGGCCTCACACTCGACTGGCCTCTTAAAATTAACATTATTGAAGGATAACATAGAAACCCCTATTCAACTATAACATTACTAACTCCCTATACTCTTTTTTTTTTTTTTTAACCATAGAAACCACACAAACCTGCATAGTGAACCTGAATTCAATATTAGAGCACTTGGAAAACCCTACAAAGGAATAGAATCTGATACCAATTGAAAGCAAACCATAGGCCCCACACTCGACTAACCTCTTAATATACATTATTACCTCTTAATATATATTATTGAAGGATAACATAGAACAGTACCTTCTCTTTGACATTTTCAAGAACAATTCTATAAGGAGCAATGCCAGATTGCTGAGGAGGCCTTGGCTCTAAAAGCTTTTGGAAACTTGACCTTCCAATTTGAGATTCTGTAAACAGTTTTCTTTGAGCAAGGACTTGAGTTGAATTGAACGAAGCAGATCTTGCCGCCACAGAAGACTGCCCATTAGTAGAAGCAGCTGAGGATCCATTAGATAATATACATGGATTGAGACTTGAATCACGGTCTGAAGAACCTGACCTTGAAGACTGATTATCCTGATAAACAAGAATAAAGGATAAAATTGACTAAATAAATAGGGTCCTACAGTAGCAGCAGAGCTTGCTTTACCTGACGATTCAGCGGCTTGTGGTCGGTCCCAGGAAATTCTATTCTGGGGTACTGAGATCCATCATCGTTGCATTCTACATCAAGAGGTCGTTGCACAGAGCATATCACCAAGGAAAGACAATGCTCAGCAATTATATTAAATGCAAGATTTAAGCAAATAGTCCAGTGAAAGACTAAAATAGATAAATACAAACATAAATGAGATAGAAAGGGAAACTAACTGGCATATGAACAACAAACTGGTCAAACTTGAATTGACTCTTAACAGTTATTTACATCTCTAAAGGGTCATTCTGGGAGCACCATGCAGTAAAGATATGTGTTTTGGATTGAGATGGGTTCTCCACATGACCAACTGGTGGAATGAGCCCCAAATAATAACAATTTGAAATTAAAAGAAACAAACTCTTGAACATTGATATAATTATATTCATTGTAACAAAAGGTATAACTTATAGAAATCATAACAGATTTACCAGTGCAAGCTGGTTGATCAGCTCTATGTGGAAGTTGTGTCGGAAGGGCTGAAGCTTGTAGCTTTAGTTGACTTTTACTTAAAGACTGATTCCAACTCTCATGCCGATCCTCAGATGAAGTTTCTAAAACAAAATTTGGAATTATTGTTGGATAAGATGTAAACAAGCATAAGTGATGTTTAAATAAAAATATGTATGTTCAATAATTCAAAGAGAGATGAGTAGTACGTACTTCAATTTTGTGGATGATGCAAGAAGTAAGCACAAGCTTTTTATTTTACTTTTAATACACAAAGGAACACAACTTAGTATTGCCCCTAGCTCATGTTGACTTTCATAGGAATTAATAAAAACATAAACCAAAGGCAGATGTATCATGTCAATGGGTTCTAGTTTAACTAGCTATCTATTGAATCCATTGGCATGCATGTTCAAAACCAGACAGCAACTTTAGCACTGCACAGTGCTCTTCTCAAAGGTAATTTAGGCACATAGACAACCAATTATTAGATAAACGAAAGAAAAAACCATTTCCAGGACTATGTACGATATTCTTGATTTTAGACTTATTGCTGATTAGTCTGATTGATTGATTAGAATCATAAATTTATTTCTATGTATATTTAATTGTAATTTGTTACCTTAAGTTGTATTATAAAATCTGATCTGATTCGTTAGTCTCTTAGTCAGCTCCTTAATTCTAGGATTAGAATCAGATCTGTCCTTATCTCACTGTAAGCTCTCCTATATATCCTGATGTATATTGTTCAGAAAATAACAAGAAAAGAAACCCTTTTTACCTATACGGTTTCAGATATCAATCCCCAATCACACAGCCAAAGGTACAAAATCCAACGAAAACTGAAATCTAATTTAGTTCTTAAAGTGACTGAGTATGAATCTAACGAGATTGCAACACTATTAAGTTGAAATCAGAAAAGAGAAAAATAAACTAGCGTAGTATTTCCCAGAGCTTCAAATATAAATAGAATGCAAACCTTGTTCTAGAATATCATGTGCCACTCTTGACAATCTATCGCTGCATCGATTCATGGATAGCTCAAATCTGAGGCTATCCATTTCCCGGATGTAGAGATCAATAGCCATCCACCTTGATAGAAGAGAGACATCTTTTGTAACCTGAAGCAAAAGAAAAAGGCCATCAAATCTGTTAAGGATAAAATAAACAGATATTCACTTTCAAAAAGATAAAAAAATAAACAGATATTCCAACAAATATAAAAAAGGTCCAAAAATTGAAAATATTTTCCTACTCCTGTTAATCTTGAGCTAACACTTTAATGAGGATCAGCAGAAAAAATTGTCATTGGGTGATTTATAAAACTACAAGAACAAAGATCCAACCTTTGATGTCACATTAGGATTTCCATCTCTGTCACCCCCCATCCAAGATCCAAACTTTATTGGTGTGCACGTCAGTGGAAGAGGCTTACCAGTATGCTGGTAAATCAGTACAAAGAAAACTTATGTTGTGAAAGAGAATAAAACGAAAAACAATGAGATGAATATACGTATATATATACAAATGCATATATCGCAAGCTTAAATCTCTGCAAATGGAGAATCTACAAGCAAAAGAATACAGATTGAAAGAAACCTTCTTTAGAGCAGTACTGACACGCCGTAAATAATGAGGTACAGCTTTCCAAAGAGATTGTTCCACAATATTCAAACCTGAGAAAGTAATGAAATAGTTATTTTAGTTAGTATGAGATAACATTTTGCGAACCCAAGCCGGTTTACTTCTGATAAGGAGAAGCAAATTCAAGGACTTAACCAGCCCTAGCTTCATCAACTGGTGTAGGTTTGTGGCGCCTAAGTTCATCTGTTTGCCATATTGAAGTTATTTCTCTCACCTACAAAAGCAAGAATGAAATAAGAAAAATAAATTGAAGATTGTCCACATTAACCACGACACAGACTTCCCATCCAATATTATTTCTTTTTGAAGGGAAAAAACGAGCTTGGAGAAATAGTACCAGATCTTCAATCAGCATTTCTCGATCTTCAACACTTAGATCAGATCGGTCATTATAATCTAAGAGATGCTGCAAGAAATGTAAAACACTGTTCAAAAAGAAATGAAGTTACAAAACATTGAAGGATACGCCAATTTCATTGATAACTCACAGCAATTCGAATGTGTTTGTATTGTAAGGTCCTGCGATTAATTTGTGTGGGATGTGCTGTAAGAACAATTTCAACCTCCTGAATCAACCAGAAGTTGAGATTAAGAGTAGGAAGCATGAACGCGTCTCATCCAATCTAACCCAAAAATAAATTTATGCTTAATTTCAGAAGAAATGATGAAAAACAATGACTCAATAATTTGTTTGAGACATTTGCAACAGAGCCTCTCTTTCTTTTCCTAGTACAACCAAACAACCATAACACAAAACACAAAGCAGAATATAACATGCATACCTGTTTGCAAACAGCATCATAAAGCTCATCAGGGGAAACTCCGCCCTGCAAAAGCTTATCAAAAACATCATCACATGATCTTGAAAGTAGTGCCAAGTTCCTTTGCTTACGAACCCTGCACAAAGTATACCAGATTTCCATTGAGATTCATAATCAAAAGTACCTAGAGAACAGTCCCACAAGGATAAATGAAGGAAATTCCATGCTCCCTTCGACATTGTTAGTCACCACAGTTAGAGATATTATTCAGTTAGTAGGAACTCAGAAGCCAAACACTCCACATACGAAGTATTTAGACTTTTAGATACACGCTATATACCAAAATTTTGACCCCTTGAAAATTTATCTCCATATATGAACAAGCAAATGCATACATAAAGGATATACAATTATGTTTCCAGCTTCAGTTTCTTATGATAAAAAACAACGTAGAGTCAAAAGCTTCATACGCTTTCATTTTTTGATCTTTAAATACTCCATCTGTTTCTCCCAATCCTAAATCAACCACTCTGTCGGTCGTCAACTTCACAGCAACACAGTATTAATATACACAAAAGAACTGAAAGACACATTTGAGGCATTCAACAGACAATATAAGTTAACCTGTGATGGGTTTCAGCGATTCCCATTAGATTGAGATAATGGCTGAATGCACGAGCCAGGGTCAACGCCTCCTCTAAGGTCATCTTCGATATCTCAGAAGCAAGCTGCTTCTCGACCAACTCAGCCATATCCTCTACTCCCGCCATCCTCATATTACTAGCACTCTGCACCACATACACCTCAAATCATTAATATTTTCTCACTATTAGATAAATACACACATTCATGCCTGTTTGGTTACTGAGAACTTCCAGAGAAGGGTCAAGAAAATAAACAGTCCAAATTCGAGACAACTTTCTTCGCTAGAATTCCCCCAAACAAACGCAAAAAACAACACTAAAACGAAAAATGATTTCCCCGATATCCATTATTTCTCCTCATTCACAAAATCAAAACATCCCTGTCTACAGAACAAAAGAACCACTCCATTTTCTTTTTTCTTTTTTTCCTTTTCCGTATTTTCACTTCATTTTCTTCTATGTTCTCGTCAAACAAACACCATCACGGAAAATCCATTAAAATCTAAACCAAAAACACAAACATGCAAAAGCAGGGCTACATTGACGATGACCACCATTACTGGAAAAACTACATGAAACAGTGAGAAATGGAACACTGAGCTTCTCAAAACGACAACCAAATCCTGAAAACGGGGAAAAAAGAAGAAGGAGAGACAGAGAGAAAACCTGAGCAAGAATCCGAACCCTCTCGACCTTCTCCATGAACCCGTTCCCTACTTCTCTCTGTAAGACCTCGTTGAGAAGGTTGCCGAGTAACTTGCAGTCATCGTCGAAGGCCTGGAAGGAGATTTCTTCGGCTATGTCGTCCGTGGTGTCCGTCATTGTTGCAGAAGCCGGGAGGGTTTAAAGAGAGAAACTGTGTCTGGTTTTAGAGAGAGAAAGTGAAGCAGAGAGGAGGAGACTGAAGTGACGAAGAAGAAGAAGAAGAAAGAAGAGCGAAGAATGAAAGAGGAGGTGGTCTCTTCACTCTCTATATGTACGGATTTTTTTTTTGGGTGAAATGAAATGTGGGGTCCACATATTTTACCTTATACTGCTGCCAAGGATTTTCTGCCACGTGGCTGCGCAGCAGGCATTGGAGGACTGTTTTATGGTGCGACTGAAATTTGGGGTGTATTTTCTGTTGGGCGTTGACTGTGACCAGGTGATTCCCGATATGTTATATTAAAAACTGTACAACGGAACCAACAAAAAAATAATTAATATATTGCTAATAATAATAATAATGTGATAATAACATTTTTTCGAACAATAAATATGACAATGACAATTTAAAATTATACTAAATATGTATACGCAATGCTATATTATATAAACAAAAAATGAAAACAAGAATCACCGCTAGGCTACCAAGCCCGGTGATGTAATCAAGCAGTGCGTTAAACAATAAGCCTTGATATTTAAAATAAATTCCTACCACAAACCTATCCGCGATAGACGGTTAGTAGTAATAATTAAATTGTTACACCTTTTTGGCATTCGATTCTTCATTATCTACCTTACTCGTACTCATATTATTTAGCAGTTAAGCATTGTTATATAATGAGATTTATCAATTACTCATTTACTTTTTACCATCCGTTTAGTTGCAAGGTAGAATAGTAATGCTAATGATAATAATAATTAGAATAGAATGGAAAAAAATAATAATATAATTATTTATTTGGTTGAAGTGGTAGAATAATAGCTAAATGAATATTTTTATGCTTGATTATTGTGAAAATGAATAGAATTAGTTGTATAGTAACAAAAATATTCTTTATTTTAATTATTTTAAATTATATTTAGCATTCAACTATTTCATTAAATTATTTTACATTTAATATTATTTTATCTTATTAAATTATTTTATTAATTAAATTATTTTACATTTAGCATAATTTTATTTTATTATTTCTTTAAAATTATTTTATTAATTCTTTTTAATTAATTAAATTATTTAACATTTATCATTAGTTTATTTTATTTTATTATTTTTCTAAATTATTTGATTAATTAAATTATTATTTTATTAAATTATTTTGCATATAGCATTATTTTATTTTATTATTTTTAAATTATTATTTTGTTACATTTTATTAAATTATTTTTTAGTAATTTAAGTATTATTTTATCAAATTTTTTTTATATTTAGTATTATTTTAATTTATTAAAATATTTTTATTAATTAAATTATTTAACATTTATTTTTATTTTATTATTTCATGAAATTTTTTTATTAATTATTTTTTATTAATTAAATTATTCTATACTTAGCATTATTTTACTTTATTTTATTATTTTTTTTAATTTATTATTTTTTTTAATAATTTAATAGTTTAATTAAATATTACATTTTATTCCATTTTATTCCACCTAATCTTAAGTGGAATAGAATTTCACTATATTTCATTCCAATGGAAAGGTTTTTCCTATTTAGATTTTTTAACCAAACAATAGAATTGAATCATTTTGGAATTATTTACATTTCATTCCATTCCATTACCTCTAACCAAACATGACCTTAGTGTATTGTCACTAATTAATTTTATAGGACTTATTTTAAGTTTCTATACTTGTCAACATAAAAATATATTGATAACCAATCCCATATTTATCATGCTGGGGTTGTATAATATTTATTTTGGGGATTGTTTTGGTGACAAATAACAGTGTTAGGATGACATTTTTTTCTACTTTAATGTTCTATTGAAAATATAATATTTTTCCCTCAAAAAAATAATATTTTAATAATATTGTAAAATATGAGAGAGTCCAGGGAGTAATTAAACATGAGAGTGCAAAAGAGCGAGGTCTGGTAGATAAAATTATGATAATTGGAGTCATTCCATGGGAATATCTCTGAAGTATCAATGCCGTTTTTTTTTTTTTTTTTCCCTAAGTTTAACCCCAAAAAAATGCCCTTTTTTTAAGAAGAAATTTATGGTACAAAAGAACTGAAGGACTATTCGGATTCCAGGTTGATTCTTGTGGTTATAAATGACACCCAGAGCATATTCCTTTTTCTTTCGATAAATATATTGACTATTTATTAATTATAATGTGGGGAATGGAAATGAATTATTTCTTCATTATGGAATCAAATCACATACATTAGGTAATTTAGGTGATGATGATTTGGATTATCATTGACGTGTCACGTGGGCTGCTCTACGTCTAGTTTAATGTCGTTATCTAACTAAGCTAAGGCAAATTAGCAGTGTACACGCGTACAAGATCGTTATTGCTCACGCGCAAGCCTACGAGGTTATTTAGACCAAATATTTGAAAAGTAGTTTGTGGTCCAAAAATGTGTCATGTGATGATTATTTAGTAAAAAAGACAAGGACTAAAACTTATGCTTGTGACCAGTGACTTTGTGACAAACTAAATATCCTCAATATGTTGATTATTTTAGGTTATATAATTAAATGCTGAATGTATTATTATCACTGGTGGTGGTGGGAGCATAGATAAGAATGCAATCAATTCTATGACTATATTAACCATCGGTGATGGTAGCATAGCAAGTATGAGACGATCGTCCCATATAAATTATCTCACATTCGTTAAAGGTTTGATTTTCTTGACACACACAATGTCCTCTGAATAGAATGTGTAAAATCTGAGGACGGTTGATGTAGAGTGTGGACTGGTCCATCTATATTTCACCTACAATCCAACCAGATTTCCAAAATAACAATATATGGGTTTCATCACACCACAATCGCTTTTATGGCTCTCTTTTTAATTTATATAGAGTTTCCAATCCTCACATTTCTAGGCACTGGATAGTGGTGAATGGGGTTGAACTTTGGATCTAACATTAACCTTTGGGTCGACCATTAACGAAAGTGTGGACTGTGGATTAGGCCTTTCTTTGTACCATAGGTGGAATGAGCTCCCATTGGACCTTGCCTATTTAGCCAAAAAAGTAGAATGAATATATTAGACCAGGCGTGATTGCTTGTTACATCATCACGTTATTTCAGTTGAAATTTACCTGAATCCCATATTTTACAAATTTTTCTTAATGGTATATTATATTATGTCATCGAGTATTTTACACTTCTTTTTTTCTTTTTAATATAGCATAAATTATTATGCTATAGCTTTGTTGCTCTCTCAGTTTAATAAACATCACAATAACTATGTATTAGCTTTTTAAAATTCTATAGTGGGATTTTAAAATATACTAGAAACTCTCATTACTATCCTTAATAAAGCTCACTTATTGGCTTATGATATTTTTAAGTTTAAACTAAAAGATAACACAACCTTCGTGCAAACTAGAAGCCATACATTGTATACACCGGCAAAATAATAAGAATCTGCTACTTTATTATTATTATTATTATTATTATTATTTATTTAATCTCTCTTTCATTACCTCCTAACTTTTCATCAACCTCTGCGACTTGTTTAATCATGCTTGCTATAAAATAATTATAAATTAATAGTTTATGTGACGTGAGTGGCTCCGCTCAATGAATCGGCGAAAAGAGAAATAAAATACAGATGACAATGTACTCCCCAGAGTGAATTTTGAGGTACCTGGAATGGAATAAGGGTGGACCAACGGTCTAGTTTTCTGCTTGTCCTGCTTCTTCTCTGGTGACATCATTAAACGACAGGGATCATAGCGTAAACGACAAGCATGCATTACATCAATTTGAAAAACGGCAACAAGTAAACGACAATTAAGGCGAAAACGACAATAATCTCGAAAACAACAAATGAGGAATAAGGGACACGCAAGTCTTACATTTGAGTCCGCAACAAGAGAGCGATGATACCCACGAAAAACGAGACGTTAATCTTGGAAACAACAAATAAATTAGCAAACGACGTTGATAGTGTTAAGATATTCTCTAGCGCAAACACTAAAGATGAAAATTTTTTTCGTGGATGCTTGCTGTTGTGCGGTCTAAAATCCTATGTTAGGTCGCATAAATAAGGGTTAAGTGCGATCTCCTCTGCTTAGGTTACATGCGACCTCCTCCGTTTAGGTCACATGCGACCTCCTCTGTGTAGTCGTGTGACCTCTTTTGCATAAGTTATGTGCGACCTTCTCTGTATAGATTGTGGGCGACCTCTTCCGAAAGAAAAGGGAAACAAGTCTCTACTTTGTCAAACAGGAAACCTGCAAGGAAAGGGAAACAGAAGTCTC
>JXTB01000004.1:724986-736191 GCA_002914805.1 Parasponia andersonii
CTCCCAATTTGAGAGAGATTTCCAGACGAGACATTGTAACTTTGAATGCTTGTAATTCTCCATAAAATAGTGAAAAACAGTGGACGTAAGCTCATCTTTTTTGGGGCTGAACAACTATAAAATCCTCTCTCTTTATTTGCTTTGATTAATAACTCAATTCGCACAAGCCACGTCTCTTAATTTTTTCTAAATTTATTGTTGATAAAACCTCCATCAACACTTGCCTCCTAGCATCTTACCTGGTATCATTTACAATGGGAGTTTACAACTTTGTTCTATCAACACTCTTGATCAACCAGCTGACATTTTTACTAAGTCTTTGTTGTCACGTCAGTTTTCTCATTTATGTTCCAAACTCAAGTTGGATTCCACTCACACAATAAGATATTCTCTCATATAAACACTAAAAGAAAATATATCTATATCAATGACATATAGCTTGCTGCTAAAACAATGACAAATTATTGCCATCGCCTTAATTAGTTGAAGGTAAATTTTTGGAACAGAACATTGATAGCGACGACAAAAGGTCCTTTAAAGTAATAACATCAATATATTGTTACTGTAATTTTGGTGGGACAAAAATGGGCAGGGTAGCCTAAGAAATATCTATATTGTCGTTGCAACAGAGTGTATTCAATATAAATTTTTAATTATTTTAAAAAAAATGTGAAAAAAAATATTAAAACTCAAAAAATAAATGTCATTACTGTAGCTTTTGAATGGAATTTTGGGTGATTAAGACCTAAAAAAGTTAATAAAATTATTTTATTTGATCTATAGCGACAATAAAAGTTGTCATTATATGTTTTAAATAAAATCTGCCACCCATAGATTTCGATATTAAAGAGCACGATGGCGTTTGGTCTACAACAATGACCATCCTTAATTTTAGCAATGATAAATGTTATTGTTACAAATAAAATTTTAAATATTATTCTTCTTTTTTTATCCTCTCACTCTCACTCTCCCTCGTTGCCTCTCTTTCACTCCAAAATTATATATATAGTTTATTTTATTTTATGTCTTTGTAAATATTTTATTATAAATACTATTTTTTTGTATGATTAAATTTTATTTTTCAAGTTTATTATCACGATCCAAAACCCGAGTCAGTAGCAGAAGGGGAATTTCACAAAGATGGAAAATTCCATGATTTATTTGAAAATTGTCTAAAAAATTTTTGTTTTGTAAATAGTCCATTTTGATAAAGTATTTGGAATTTCATCCCATGAACCTCTCCCACAGTTTGTATACACCATTAAACATAGACCGAATAATAATTGAAAAACGGGAAAAAATCAAAATATAAGTCCAAGCATCATCATCATCTACAACAACAAGTTAAATCCCAAAATGGCAATCATAAATTTACAGACAAAATAGAAAGTAATAATCTTAGTTCAATGCTAATACAAAACTCCAAACAGTCCAAACACCACAATAGTAGATTTCTAACATTACAAAAAAATGAACTACAGTCAAGATAGCCTCTTACTCCTCCTGATTTCCAAGATCACACTGAATACCACCTGAGAAAGGGAAGAAGGGGGGAGTGAGCATACAATGCCCAGTAGGAAAATAGTTACCTCGAAGAAAAACAGTTCAGTGATGGAAAACTCCTGCATGATTTGTTCAAATCCAAAACATACATATACATATATATATAATCCAAACCGGGAGCTCATATATATAAAACAATGTAATCAAAACCATCAATCCATATGCACATGACACAAATTAACCCATACCCATGAGCTCTCATCCTCTTATCTGTGGAAACCCAGGATGATGGCACTAAGTATGCCTAACAACCTTCCTGATACCTAAGCCTATACCCGTAGGAGACACCCGTGTGTCGCCTACCAAACCTGGAGGGGCAACTGAATTGCCTATGCCTGCCAAATAGGGAGGTAATCAGAAGAACAAAACTCGCGCGAGTTTACGGACTTTCACCGACGGTAGGGCATGCAGCGCCATACTATAAAACCTACGATGCTAACACGATGCTCATGTATAATCATATGACATGTGCAATCTAGAACTAAAGTGTAAAAACTACTGTATTCTGATTTTTCAGTAAAACATGTATAATAGGGTTTTATAAAAAAACAGGTAGCATAACGGCTCTATTTTTGATATATCCAAAATAACCTGTACATAGCAAATTCCCAGAGCAGTACATTATATATCGTACAACCAGATTCCACCATATATAGTTCAAATCATTAAAAACACACTTGTTCTTATATGCTGCAGAAAATAAGTTTTAACTCAAAAACGGTATAAAACGAAGGTAACTAAACCCCTATCTCACATGAATAACGATACCATACTATTGAGTCCTCAAAGTGTCATTGACGATCACCGAGAGGATTAGGAACCAATTCTAAGCCCTCGATCGTCCTCTTGCGAAAAGTCAACTTCTCACCAGAGCTTCAATTCTGCAAACGGACCTCTTCGCTGAATTCCTAGCACTCAAAATAGCTGGGTTAGACATATTTGTCCAATTCTGGTCCGGGCCCACACCGGACCGGTGGCATGCAAAACGAGGCAAATCTCGACCATCTGATCTCGATTTCTATGCCGATCACCGAACAACAAATACATATATATATATATATATATATATATCAAACTTCTCCATTTTCTGAGTACATTCCAAAAATGAACTCAAAAACACAATCCAACGGCCGGATCAAAAACTACAACCATAAACTCGAAATGTCCAAAAATGGCAACTTTCAATCCAGACAAAATGAGGTTGAGATATATATACCTTGATGATCCTTGAGATGAGATGAATCCAACGGGACCGGTTGGGGGTCGAACAGTGGCCAGAATCATCGCCGATGACGAAAAGTCCGAAACGGCCTCCTTGGAGATTTTCGGCGATGCAGGCGGCGGCGGCGACTGGGGACCGGCGATGACCGGGGATAGGCGACGGAGCTTCGGCGCGGCACGGGGGACCTAGACCGGTCGGTGGCGCGGGCGAACAGTGGCTAGCAGTGGTCCTGCGGCGTCCCTGCTTCTTCCGGCCGAGAGAGATGAGAGAGAAGAGAGAGGAATCGAGGGAGAAGAGAGAGAAGTGAGTGAACAAGCCACGTGGCCTGTTTTGAATGGTCTGTGCAATTTTTCAAAAATTACATATAAGTCCCTAAATTTTCAAATTTCTATCAATCTAGTCCCCCAAAATTTATAATTTAGTCCCTCTGTACAAAACTTTTGCAAATTAATCTCCGCAATATTATATCCAAAAAATTGGTAAAATGTCTAAATTACTCTCTAAAATTCCGGGTTTTTACATTTATATTATTGTAAATTTGGAGCTTTTTCCTCGTTAGGGATAAACTTTCTTAAGTCCTAATTTTATGAATATGAGGATTAAATATCCTTGGTAAATATATAAATTTTGTAAATTTTATGTGATACGCATGTGGTGAATTTATTGATTTGAGGTTGAATGTAATTATTATGAAACATTTTGATTTATAAAATTGGTTAATATGTTGATTTTAGAATATGGAATATGTTGGCTTAAGAATGTTAATTTTAATTTTTGAGTTTGATTTTGGAGATTTGATTTGGGTTAGATAATTTTTTTTTTGGATGCATTTTGAAATGATTTTGGTTTGAGAGTTTGATTTTAAGATTTGTTGGTATAGTTTATTATTTTATTTTTTAAAACTAATTACTGAAGACTATATATATATATATATATATATATATATATATATATATATATATATATTAGAAATAGTATATGTCTACCGTGATGACATTTAGGCGCCTATGATGACGATATAGTTGGTTGTCACTTCAAGGGTTCTATAATAGTAAACTTATAGCAACAACTCAAATGCAATAACTTTATCGTCGCTAACGACAATCTGTTTTATAACAACGACAATCTGTTAAAAATATCGTTGTAGGCACTTTTTTTCATAGAGTGAACGCTAAAAAAGAATAGCGTCTTCATCAATGCTTACCTCCTGTCAAGATTCGTAGTAAATCAAGATCCATTGCTAGGAATACCTTTGATTCATGTTTTAGTATCCAGTCAAAAAGTTGTGATACATTTTGTGTATAGACACTGCTCGTTTGTTTTATAATATACAGATATACAAACCAACGTATACAAATATAAGTTTTGTTCTTTATTTTTGCTTTTCATATAGGATAAATGACGATAAGAAGAAGAAAAGAAGAATAATATTATGAAACAACGTCAAAGTGAAATACGATAACAAAGAAGAACAAATAAAGAATGACATCGACTAAAAAAAGACAGAAGAATGAAATTAAATCAACAGCAAAGTTTCAACGATTTCTTAAATATGTCAAAAATTTTAAAGAACAAAACCAAATGAAAAACCATATATATAAATATATGTATGTGTATAACATTATGTATAAGAATTGTGGTGTATTTTGTACATGGTATTTTTTTTTTCCTTGGAGGTTTTGGATTTGGTGAGGTGGGAAAAGAATGGCTGGAAAAGTTTTGAACAAGGAGACGAAAGCAATCTCGGGCAAGGAGCTACAAATAATTTCTCTGACCATCGGTTCCAGCAGCGTTGTGGACGTTGAGTTTGCGAGATGTGATTGTTGTGGATTGACGGAGGAGTGTACTCTAGGTTACATTGCTCGGATTAGGGAGAGGCATCAGGGCCGTTGGATCTGTGGACTCTGTTCCGAGGCAGTCAAATACGAGGTGCTGAGATCGCGGAGGGGGATTAGTATAGACGAAGCCATGAAATGACACACCAAGGTCTGCGAAGAGTTCAAATCTTCGAGTCCTCTGATCAACACCGGCGGTGAGGACCTGATGATTGCCACCATGAAACAGAATCTCCGTCGGACTCTGGATTCGCTGAGAAGAGGAGGAGAAGGGTTTGGGTGTGGTCTCAGGCCACTTAGCCGATCCAAAAGCTGCTTCGCTACAAGCAGACCTAGCAATTCGGGCCAGGCCCAACAGGCCGGCCCGCGGCCCGTTAGAGTGGCCCGCGGGCCAGACCAACCCGACCCGGTACTTTTAGGGCCCGGCCAAGCCCGGCCCTAGGGGTAGGGCCGGGCTGGGCCTAAGTTTCGCGGCCCAGCACCTTTTTTTTTTGGCTCAAATTCATCTGAGCCCTTAAATTTAATTAAAAAAAAAAAAGGTAAAGAGCCCAGAACTCGTCTAGGCCCTTTGTTCCAATGGTAACAAATCCAACGGTAACAAATGTTACCGTTGGATTTAGATCAATTTTTTTTTTTAGTTTAAACTATTTTTTTAAATTAAAAAAAAAAATATTTTCTTACACTTTAAATACCCTATACTCTCCACTCTTTTTTCATACTTACAATTTTCAAATACTCTCTTATTTTCTCATTCTTTCTCTCTAAATCTTTAATTATATTCTCAATTTTATTTTTTTTTCTCTTATCTAACTACTATTTACTAATTATTAGAAATTATATTTTATAGTCTCCAAAGTCCAAACACTCCATAACTCATAAAGCTTAATTGAAGGTACGATTTAATTTATTTATCATAATTATCTTTTTAATTTATTTAATTTGTAGTATATTTAGTTGTTTACTATTATTACTAGTATAATAGTTAGTACTTAGTAGTTTGTAGTTACTAGTTAATTAGTTAGTAACTTAGTAGTTCTACAAGACTTTATTTTTAATTTTAATTCAATTGTAATTTTTTACAATTAAGATAGTAATTCATTAGTTTGTAGTTTGTAGAAAATTTATTAGAATATTATATTTTAAATTTCAATGAATTTTTAATTTTTAGTAGTTTACAATTAAGTTAGTAATAGAAAATTTATTAAATATATTTTCAATTAATTTGTAATTTATAGTTGTTTACAATAAAGTTAGTAGAAACTAGAAAGTTTATTACAATATTAAATTTTTAATTTCAATTAATTTGTAGTAGTTTACAATTAAGTTAGTAGAAGTTTATTAGAATATTATATTTTAAATTTCAATTTATTTATAATGTTTACAATTAAGTTGGTAGAATTTCTATATTTGTAATTTCGATTTATTTATAGTTGTGTATAATTTTAATATCTATATTTTTAATATAGGATATGGATATGTCAAAAAATATCCCTATTGATTTGGAATTGGATGACGACCAAATTCGCATAGCTGAAAAAGGTGACCAAGTCTCCGAAATACAAACTAATCCAAATGCTAGTGGAAGTTGTTCACAATTTCAAGATAGTTGTTCGCCGAGTGCAAGCACGACCTCCAAACGTGCAAGGAAAACTTCCAATGTATGAGACCATTTCAATCCAGAATTCAAAGATGAGGCTGATGGTAAGAAGATAAAAATGGCAAGATATAAATATTGTAAGAAATTATTAACTGCTAAACTATCTAGCGGAACCGCTCATTTGAATAGACATAGTGATGCATGTGTCAAAAAATACAAAAAAAGACAAGGAGCCTACTTAATCAACTCTTCAACTCAACAAGGATGATTCGGTAAGTTTTTGGAACTATGATCCTTTAGTAGCTAGGGAATTTCTAGCATGTTTAATTGTTATAAAAGATTTACCATTACGTTTTGGTGATTGCAATAGCTATGAAGATCATATTAGAAGATCTTATTATCCAAACTTTAAAAGAGTTTCTAGAAATACCACTAAGAGTGATTTGATTAAAGTTTATGAAAATATGTGTAAAGATTTAATATCTGAATTAGCTTCATTAAACTTTTGTATTGCACTGACATCTGATATTTGGGGTGCTAATTCTAAACAAGATTATTTAAGTATAGTTGCAAATTATTTAGATTCTAAATGGATAATTCAAAAAAGAATAATTGGTTTTCGAGTCGTTGATAATAAACATAATATTGAAATTATTAGAGATAGAATTTTAAATATTGTTGAAGAATATGGCATAGCGAATCACATTATCTCTATCATTTTAGATAATGCTACCGCAAATACAAAGGCCATAAAATTACTTAGCAATTTGGTAAGTTCATACACTGAATGATTCTTACTGCATCAACGTTGTGCATGTCACATCATCAACCTTATCGTCAAATCAGGTATGGATGTTATAAGTGTATATATTGAAAATATTCGATCTGCTATTGCTTATATTCATGCTTCTAATCCACGCATTGCTGAATTTAAAAGATATTGCATAGCTCAAAGATTAAAACCAAGAAAATTCCAAGTTGACATGCTTGTAAGATGAAATTCCACTTATTTAATGTTGAAAATACATTACCATATAAAATTCCAATTACTATGTTTTACAATTCAAAAATAGGTTCATTAGTATTGAAAGATGAAGATTGGTTCATTTATGAAAAATTTGTACAATTTTTAGACTTTTTCATGAAGTTACTGTTGCATTATCTGATATTTATTATCCTATTTCTCTAATTATTTTATGTCATATTTTTTTTATTGCTGAAATATTTTGTAAGGCAAGATGTGATCCTATATTTGAACCAATTATAACACGTATGCAAGAAGTATTTTTAAAATATTGGTTTCCAATTCCTTTATTATATTCATTTGCTTTTATTTTAGATCCTAGGGGTAAATTAAATGGTCTTTCTAATTTAATTAGCTACATTTCTACATGTTTTGAGATAGACTATACTATTGAATATACAAATGCTCGTAACAAATTTTTTGAAGTTTATAGTATATATGAAGCTAAGTTTGGCAGTAATCAACAACAACACACTCCTCCATAAGAAACTAAAGAACAGTCAAAAAATAAGTCTTTTTGGAGCATGGTAGGTTCTCGTCCTCAAGTGTGTGGTCATGGCTCATCATCAACATCATCAAGTTCAAGTCAACTACTTCCACCAATAAATCCACAACAATCCTCTGATCTTACTCAATATATTGAGCTAGACTCTGATATCGACCCCAATGATGAGAACTTCAAAATTTTGGAATGGTGGCATAAGCATCAACCAAGATTCCCGGTGCTTTCACAATTAGTCCGTGATGTTTTAACAATTCCGGTGTCCACGATTTCCTCAGAGTCTGCTTTTAGTATGACTAAAATGATAGTAGATGAGCGGAGGACTTCGTTGGCTCCTGAAATGGTTGAGGTGTTAGTATGTGTTAAAGATTGGAAAAAAGCGGCAAAGTGAAATCAAGACACTATTCATATTTATAATAAAGAATTGGCCGAAAATTTCAATAACTTGTACATGAATGATGATGATAAGTCATAAACTCATAAAGTCATAATTAATGATATACTAGTATTTTCAAGTAATAATTTGAATTGTAATAAATGATCATCAATAAAATCAAATTTCAATATTTCAAATTTATTTGTTTCATTATTTTTCTTAATATCCCATTTAATTATTATTAATTTTTTAACAATAGAAAACATATGTAGTTTATGTTGTCAACCTTTTAAAATGAAAATTCAAATAAAAAGTTTAAATTTAACATGTTAAAAAAAGTTGTTAAAAAATCACATAATAGCAAAAAAAAAAGAAAAAAATGGGCCGAGTATGGGCCGGCCCGGTTTTGGCCCGTCTTGGCCCGGCCTGATTTTGGCTCGTCAAAAAACCCGGCAGGCCAACTGGCCCGGACCGGGCCATATTTTATTTTGACCGGCCCGTATTTTTGGACAAGCTGAGCTGGGCCGACCCGGTCACTCCCTAAAGCCCGTGATGGGCGGGCCGGGCCAGGCCAGCCCGTCTATTTTGCCACCTCTAGCTACCAGTCTAAAAAACATATCTATATCGACGACAAACTATTGCCATCGCCTTAATTAGTTGAAGGTAAAGCAACGACAAATGTTCCTTTAAAGCGATGACATCAATATGTTTGGTGGGACAAAAAAGGGTAAGGTAGCTTAGAAAATATCTATATTATCATTGTCATAGAGTGTATTTAATGAACTTTTAGTTTATATATATATAATTAAAACTTCAAAAAAATGTCACTGTAGCTTTTGAATGGAATTCTAGGTGACTAAAACCTAAAAAAGTTAATAAAATTATTTTATTTGATTATGATAAAATTGGAGGTTTTAAGATATTAAATAGGATGGTAGTGTTTGGTCTATAGTAACAACTATCCTTAATTTTAGCGATGATAAATATTATCGTTATAGACTCTGCGTGATAAAATCTCAAATATTTTTCTTCTTCTTTTGTCATCTCACTCTTACTCTCACTCTCTTTTTCCAAATCTCACTCCTCCACGCTGTATCTTACTCACTCCAAAATTATATGTATATATATAGCTTATTTTATTTTATGTCTTTGTAAATGTTTTATTATAAATACTAATTTTTTTGTGTGATTAAATTTTATTTTTTTTTTCAGATTTATATTATTATAAATTTGGAGTTTTTTCTAAATTAGAGATAAACTTTCCTGAGCCTAATTTAGTTTAATTGATTTTTTTATGAATATGAGGATTAAATGTTCTGGGTAAATATGTAAAAATATAAATTTTATGTGATACGTATGTGGTGAATTTATTGATTCGAGATTGAATATAATTATCATGAAATATTTTGATTTATGAAATTAGTTAATATATTGATTTTAGAATATGGAATACGTTGGCTTAAGAATGTTAGTTTTAATTTTTGAATTTGATTTTGTACGTATGATTTGGGTTAGATAATTTGTTTTTGAATGCATTTTGAATGATTTTGATTTGAGAATTTGATTTTAAGATTTGTGGGTATAGTTTTATTATTTTATTTTTTAAAACTATTTATTTGAGACTTAATTTATATTAATTAAACTAATTATAACTTTTTTTAAATTCTGTACCATCTATATTGATGACGAATATATATATATATATATTAAAAATAGTATATGTCTATAGTGATGACATTTAGACTTCTAATAATACCACGATATATTTAGTTGTCTTAGGGGGCTTATAATGGCAAACTTATAACGACGACTTAAATACAATAACTTTATTGTCGCTGACGACAATCTAATATATAGTAACGACAAAAGGGTTCCTAGTATTCACTCGTGAAGATTCAGTCTAGGTAGGATATTATAAGCTCTTTCAAATAGCCAGAGTTTCTCTGATAGCACACCATGGCTCTGACGAGATTTCTGGCTTCTCTAGAGCTTAACATATACTACTTAAACTTCCTGAACACAAGTTCATACTAGTATTTGATGAGCCTTAGGAACATTTCTATGAATTTGGTAATTTCCCTACTAACTGATAGAGGATCTCAGAGAGAGGGTTTAGAGACGAGTCATGTTTTAGAACTCACAAAATACAAATTTTATTATTCTTTTTCACACTCCCCCTTCTTCTGAGGGAAGAAGGGGGATTTATACAACTCCAGAGACCTTACCCCGTTGGGGAAGGAATCTCCTTTTGCAAAGGAAAAGACAAACACTGATTAAAGGAGAAGGAATCTCCTTTTTACAAAAGCTAAAGACAAACACTGATTAAAGGAGAAGGAATCTCCTTTTTACAAAAGCTAAAGACATGACCGGACTAAAGCTTAGACAAGTGGCTACCATCCAAAAACTGGCTCGTGACTGGGACTAGAGTTCATGATATCTTTGTCACTGTCTGACGAGTCACGTGGCTGGGGCCATGGATTCATATGGTTCAAAATCATGTCATCTTTGGGGGATGAGCTGTGAGGATCTTTTCGTGGGTCACTTTGAGATTGTACACGTTGCCACGTTGTGGTTCTGGTGAGTTCCTGATTGATCTGGGACATTGACAAAGGAGACTGGTCATATGGGTCCTGGGAATCTTGAAACACTGAGGCTTGATAATTGACAGCATCAGTACTGTCTGCAGTAGACTGGTTTTCTCCTGGTGGCATCCAAGGTCCATTATTGATGTGGGTGAGGAAGTGTTTCATGTCCTTGTCCATCCGAGCTGTATAGGCTGGTGAATAGTGTTCCCATGGTGCGTCATCTTCTGGTCTCGGCCATATCTCATTTGGAATTATTCCATTTTTTTGGAATAATATCTTCTGAAGCTGTCTATACTCTGGATTTCCTATGGTGACCATCTGATGCTCACTGGATCTGTAGACCTCAGTATTGGTGGTGTAGGAGACGATAGTACTTCCTTCTTTTGTGAATGAAATATTTAGGAAGAGTATCGTCCAGCAGTCGAAAATGTGAATGGAGTTATCTCCTGGGAACTTTGGTGCATCTACCAATGTGGTTGGCCTTTTTCCTTTAACTTTATT